>BQNB010045253.1:0-27500 GCA_026074375.1 Tanacetum coccineum
CTACCCATTACTATGTGATTCCGATCGGAGGGTAAAGTTTCTACCCATTACTGTATGATTCCGATCGAAGGGTACCCATTTCATTGTGATATTTTAGTGTGACTTGGATTGTGGGACACATTCCGTCCTGATTGTGGTTGTTTTGTACGTATGCATGTTAGCTTGTATAATAGCTAGCCTAACTGTCCTGCCATGTTCTGTTTTATTAATCATAGTAATTGATTGAAAGTTTGAATTGTGTGTCGTAAACCTATGACTCTCACCAACCTTTGTGTTGACATTTTTAAGCATCATTTTTAGGTGATCCTCGTGAGGATATTGAAGTTAGGAAGTGTGGCTAGTGAGACCGCAGGGTTGCATGCGGAGTTTAACTCCTAGCTTCTGTTTTATTTTTTTCTTCGCACTTGGATTTGTTGAACTATATGTTTAGGTTGTCTGAGATTATTGCATATGTCTTTGTATTGGCGTGAAACTTAACTTCAATACAAGACGCCGTATATTTTGTTATGCCCGTTTGGGTATTTTCATGACACTTTGTGTCCATACCTTGGTTTCTTTTATGCTTTGTAGTTTTCTACATAGACACCATTGTGTTGTGATGATATCCATTCTTGTTACGCCTCACATTTCCGCCTTGGCGGGGTGTGATAGATTGGTATCAGAGCCTTAGGTTATAGAGAAGTAGGTGGTTGAGCCTAGACTATAACCTAGGAGTCCTTCATATAGCTGCATAATAGGATCTATATGTTTAGCTATCTAGGCGTTTTGTTTTCTTGCTTTTCTATGTGTTTTATTTTGACCTACGAGCTACTCGATATCAAAAGATTCTATAAAAAGGAGCCAATTGAAGAGGAGCCTCTCGAGGGACCGAAGGAGGAAGGGTAGTTGAAGAGTCAGAGAAGAAGGTCGACTCAGATCTCCTGTTAGATGCTCGTAGTAGGCCAGGTCACGCGAAGTCGGGTGAATTTTATGAAAGTAAAGTCGAACCCAAGCGAGGCCCAGCATAATCTTATTCTGTCATTTACCTTGACATATTGCTATTATCGATGATTTCTTTCTGATATTTTTGTATTTTCGAGCACTACGAGGCTTTTGTTTTCGTTCGTTTTCGATTTTAGTTTTATATAAATAAGTATTTCTTTGATGGAGCATCATAGTTGTGTAATATTGGAGTCGTGTAAGATGTGCAATGTGGTATATGTGCATATATGTGTGTTATCATTGAGATGTGTAGTCTTGGAAATAAGTACACATGTGAAAGGATGTGGTTATAATTATGGGTGACCAACATAATTATAAAGGCATCACACACATGAACTTGTGACCATGATTGCATTGATTGGTGTTTATTTATTAGGTGATAGAGTAATATGTTGTGATATGTGTGATCATGATAAGGATGGTTATATAGTTATTGGAATCCTTCTTTTACCTGATGAGCGATTATGTTAGGCTCAGTTGCGCAGATAGTAAGTTTCCCTTCTATCTAACGTTTACGGATACCCCGAATACCTGTTATTACTGCTATTATTATTATTGGGTTGTTCGATTGCTCGATTACTCATTCAGACATCTTACTCCCATTTTATGATTCCTGGTTCGTGCCCTGTCGGTACGGATGATCTATTTTTCCCATTCAGCGTCTTGATATATATTGTTCGGATGTACTTCTTTAGATATTGGTACGTTTCACTTGGTTCTTTCCTTGCGTTTATTATTAATCTTTCTTCAAGCACTGATTGTTCATAACATATTAGTGTGGATGTTTACTCCCTTGTTATTCACATCCTTTAGTTTTCGTAACATGTTTGCGACATCTTAGTACCGATGCTTTTCTATGGTTCTTATTTTGATCGTTAGTACGGATGAGTCATTACGTTCTTCTTTTGGTTCGTAATGCCTTTGCATAAATTTCACTTGTACGTGTTCGTTTGATTGTTATTCTGATTATATGGTTCTTTGTACTTTCTTTCGCCTTCAAGCAATAGATTGTGTTAGAGTTCTTATGGTATTTTGCAATCCCTTCTGGGTATTACGATTTCCTTTGTTGAGTTACATATTTTATATTGAGGACGAACTATAAAAATCCTATTGAATTATATCTTGATGAGGTTTGGGGAAAACTATTTTTGAAATAATTTTTACGAATACAACACTTTTATGGAAATGTCTCTTTATTTTTTGAGAAACTATGTTTACAACAAATTTTATGAAACATTATGATAATTGATTGACTGTCAAAAACTATTTTTTAAGATAATCTTTATGAATAAGATATGATAATATTTTTATATGCTTGTTTTGATAAAATTTATTTTTATAAAAAGTATGTTTAAAGTAATTTATATGGATAAGATGTGATACACTGTTAAATAAATATCTCTAGATTTTTATGACAACCATGTTTGAAATGAATTTTATAAAGATTATATTTAAGACGATTCTTATATTTAAAATGATTTTTTTGTAAACAGTATTTAATTGGTTCTTTCGAGTAAAGTCGATTATTGGTATAAGAATTTTGTCTTTCATATTTATCATTATTCGATATGTGTTCCTTTTGTCTTGGTACGCTTTGTTGACTCTTTTGTTTGCGTTTCCTATCGGTATAGATATTATATCCTTTCTTTTAAGGATTCTTATGTCATTTGATCCTCGTCTATTTGCATATGTAAAATCCCTTATATGTTTTCTAGCCTTTGATTCGATATTCGTTTGTTACCCTATTCGATAGTTCGTAACCCTTAGAATTCGTTGATATATGTTCTATTCGACCAAGTCACTCTCCGTGGGGAGCACCTATGTTGCTCGTGAAGAAGAAGGATAGTTCACTTCGTATGTGCATAGACTACCAAGAGTTGAGCACTCTAACCCTCAAGAATCGTTATCCACTCCCCAAGATCGACGACTTATTCGATTAATTTCAAGGTTCACATTATTTTTCTAGGATAGATCTTTGGCCGGGTTATCATCAGCTTAGAGTGCATGAGGATGATATCCCAAAGACCACGTTCAGAACACGATACAGACATTTTAAGTTTACGGTTATGCCTTTTGGGTTAACCAATGCACCCGCGGTCTTCATGGACATAAAGAACCGGGTTTGCAAACCGTGCTTAGATAAGTTTGTCATCGTGCTCATTGATGACATTTTGATCCACTCAAAGTCTAAGGAGGATCATGAGGTTCATTTGAAGTTGATGTTGGAGCTGCTGAAGAAGGAGAGGTTGTATGCTAAGTTTTCCAAGTGCGAGTTCTGGTTGCAAGAGGTACATTTCCTCGGTCACGTGGTCAATCATAACGGTATTCACGTGGACCTAAGTAAAATTAAGGTAGTAAAGAATTGGAAAGCTCCTATAACACCGTCGGAAATTCGATCATTTTTGGGGTTAGCAGGTTACTACCGACGTTTTATCACAAACTTCTCTAAGATTTCTAAACCTCTTACTTCGTTGACTCAAAAAAACAAAAAGTATGAGTGGGGCATGGAACAGGAAGATGCTTTCCAGACTTTGAAGAATAATTTGTATGATGCACCGATATTGTCACTACCTGATGGGGTTGAAGATTTCGTAGTCTACTGTGATGCATCGAATCAGGGATTAGGTTGTGTACTCATGCAAAGAGGCAAAGTAATTGCCTATGCATCAAGACATCTAATGATCCATGAGAAGAATTATACAACGCACGACCTAGAATTAGGAGCAGTTGTGTTTGCCCTTAAAACTTGGAGGCATTATTTGTATGGTACGAAGAGTGTCATCTACACGGATCACAAGAGCCTTCAACACATATTTGATCAGAAGGAGTTGAATATGCATCAAAGGAGTTGGATTGAATTATTTAGTGACTATGAGTGTGAGATTCACTACCATCCAGGTAACGCGAATGTGGTGGATGATGCATTAAGTGGGATGGAACGAGTGAAACCTAGACGTGTACGTGCAATGGCTATGACTATTCAATCTGGAGTAAGAGGAATGATACTGGCAGCCCAGAGTGAGGCGTTCAAGCAAAAGAACATACTTGCAGAAAGGCTACATGGTTTAGATCAACAGATGAAAAGGAAAGAAGACGAGAGTTTATACTTTATGGACCGTATATGGGTTCCGTTAGTAGGAGGTGTGAGAACGATAATTATGGACGAAGCTCATAAGACTAGGAACTCTGTGCATCCTGGAGCGGATAAGATGTACCATGATCTTCGAGATATGTACTGGTGGTCGGGAATGAAGAGGGATATTTCTATTTATGTTAGCAAATGTTTAACTTGTTCAAAGTTCAAGGCTGATCATCAAAGGCCTTCGGGTTTATTGCAACAACCCAAGATACCCGAATAGAAGTGGGATAAGATCACTATGGATTTTATCACAAAACTACCTAGGTCAAAGAGTGGGCATGATTCAATATGGGTAATAAAGGAAAAGCTCAAAGCGACAAGGGATCGTCAAAAGAGCTATGCTGATAATAGGCACAAGCCGTTAGAGTTCGAGGTTGGATATCCTGTGTTATTAAAGGTGTCACCTTCGAAAGGCGTGATTCGTTTTGGAAAGAAAGGTAAGTTGGCACATAGGAATGTGGAACCATTTGAGATCATTAAAGGGATCGGTCATATGGCCTATTGATTAAGATTGTCTCAATAATTTAGTAGTATATTTGATGTGTTTCAAATTTAAAGTAGTATTGGACGGATGCAAATAAGCACGTTCCTTTAGAAAGAATTAAGGTACACAAAACTCTTCGTTTTGTGGAAGAACCTGTTGAGATTATCAATCGTGAGATTAAAAGTTTGAAGCCTGGTAGGATTTTGATAGTTAAAGTCTGCTGAAACTCGAAGCGAGGTTATGAGGATTTTATGAAAACTAAGTATCCACACGTACTCATTGAGCAAGTTATAGTTGGAAGTACTAATTAAACTTGGGTACATAGGGTTACTGGTAGACCTTAGTACACCCTTAAATGTTCTTATGTGGTTTGGTTAATGTTATATTTTGAATAAACTCGAAGTCGAGCCGATTCTTCAAAAACGTTAAGCTTTGTAACAACTCATAACTTAGTTCTAAGACAGTTTTTGTTTGATGAGTTGCGGGGTTAGGTTGTGAATGATGTTGTTACACAACTTAAGGTTTTTGATGAGTTTCCTCGAAGATGGGTGATGTTCATGAAGTTGGATGTTTATTTTGCTTAGAGTTGCTATGTTGCTATTTGTACCCTTGTATGGGCAAGCAAAGTTGTAAGCAGTGGGTTTCCAATCGTAAAAGTTAGATGATATTCAAAGCGTGGACCTAAGTTCGCATGGGAACGTGAGGACTATATGAAAGCTAGGTATCCCCAACTGTTTGTTGATGATACTGGTGAATCTAGTAGTTAAATCTCGGGACGAGATTTCCCTAAGGAGGGGATACTGTGACAACTGTGTTTTGAGCAGGTTAGTCAAACCGTTAGTTTTGACTTGAACATCATTATGTGTTATAATAATTATGTGTTTATGTGATTTTATGTGAGTTGGCTACCAATCCATGGAGCGTGATCGTCTCATTGTGATTGAGTTTATGGTTGTTATAGGCATTTCATTTTGTTCACATTTTAGTGACAATGAAAATGATGGTATAATTTTATTGAGTGTACGTATTATTTTGTGTACGTATTACGTATTTACGTAATTAAGTATTAGGAATTGGTAAGTGTAGGATTTAAGTTTAGAATTTAGTTAGTAGATTTTAGTATTAATAAATTAGAAAAAAATAAAATTTAGAAATGGAATTATTTTATAATCATTTAAATTAGTTTTAAAGTTAAAGGTTTTATAAATAAATAAAGGTTTTATAAAATATCAAAAATTTGAGGGTTAATAAGTAAATAATAATATTAAAAAATAATAATAATAAAAATATGTATGTGTGTGGGATTCGGTCAAGAGAAAAAAAAGGGAAAAGGAAACAAAATTTTATTCCAATTATAACTCTAATTAGGTAATTATCTAAACCCTTTTTATCAAGTCTATAAATACAAAACTCTAGTTTTTTTCTTGTTTTGGTCGACCGAACTCAGCAAAAAGGAAGAAGAAAAAAATATTTATTTTAGCAAAAGCTTGGTGGTGATTTGTGTTATCAAATCAAAGGTTTTAGGTATGTTTTTAAACCCTTTTTGATTCAATCTTCATTAGTTTTTCATGTAACAATTAAGTGGTGGAATTAGGGTTTTATAAAATCTGTAAATTAATGTAATTAAACTAATTAGTATTGATTAGGGATGAATTATAAGCGCGATGGTGTGTTTGGTTAGGTTTAATTCACGTTAATTTGCAAATTAGGGTTTGACAGATTTTAGGGCTGTATTCACCTGATGATATCTCAATGATAGTAACATGAAATGAATGTATCTTTATGTCCATCGATAAGTTCAGAGAGTCTACTTTTCAAAAAGTCCTGCCTCGAACAATTTTGAGTTCGGGAAGTTAGTCTAATGGTCGTTGCAAGAAAAATTGTCAAAACAGTAAATACGGGTGATTTTAGGTCAAATTAGAGGTTTAAAACCCTCTATTTAAAATTTAATTACGGTTACCCAAAATACATAGTCAACTTCAATATGTCTATTATGTTCCCATGTAAAAAATAGTTCTATATAGTTGCCTCTTAAGTATGGTTTGCAAGTTGGTAAAACCTTTTAGTGGGTACTTTTGAATTAGGAATTTATTTGAGGTACTTGTACATGTGGTATGCCTTTGGGGCAAATGAGGTAGTTAGTAAATACCTAAGTTAACATAGGTGATTTATGTGAGAATTTATTTGGTTCAATAGGTAAGTGTTGGAAGCGAGATAAGTGACACTAAAATATGGTTTTTGGGTAAAAATGTTGATCATTAGAATTATGAGTAAATGAAGTGGTTAAAGTTAGAGAATGGTTTGTCGGTAGGTGACATTATGGGGATAATTAAACTCCATAGACATCCATTCATTTGATTGTTAAATGAGCTAAGCAATTGGGGCTTAGCGCGATTATGTATCAAAGTACTATATTTTATTGTGTAGCTTTGTGTAAGATATTTGGAAGCTGCTTAAGCATCAGGTGAGTTTCATAGTCTCTCTTTTCACATCGTTTTTAAATTGGGATGGAAATGATGCAAATGGATTTGAAATGTTCTAATTACTGTGATTATGTGTCTTTATTCTGAAAGTGTATGGACTTTACTTGGCTATTGCATGTTACGTGCTAAATGCTTATGTGTATTTGGATCGGGGGGTAACTTCTACCATTTGTTACTGATATTGGATCAGGGTAACGTTCATACCCATGTGAGTGATGGTTTTAATGCATCGGGCGGTATCGTCTTGTACCAAAGTGTTGATATTTGTTGGATCGAGAGACACGTTCTGTTCCCATGCTCGTTATGGTTTCATTTGCATGTTAGCTTGTATGTAGTTATACAGTATTATGGTCTTGCATGTTTGCATTAATCACAATAATTGTTTATAAGCTTTGATTTTCGTGTCTTAAACCTATGACTCTCACAACCTTTGTGTAAGACGTTTTTAAGCAACATTTTAGTGTGAGCTTCATTATGAGATTTTAAGAATAAGAGAGTGGCTAGAGAGACCTTAGGCTAACTTGCGGTGTTTAAATCTCCTAGTTTATTCCCGTTTGATTTGAATATGAATTGGGTTGTTGGTTTGAACTGCTTAGATTTGTTTTGGTTGTATTCCATGTCTTGGTATTGATGTGAACCCCTTTTTACTTCAATACAAGACACCAAATATCTTTTATGTTTGTTTGGGTATTTTCATGACACTTTGTGTCCCTTATGTTCCGTTTAGTTCATGTAGTTTTCTCTATTGTGACACCATTGTGTTGTGATGATATCCATTCTCGTTACGCTCGCGTTTTCCTCCTCGCGGGGTGTTTTTGTGACAAAATATAATTTTAGATTCTTGAGAAACTGCTTCTGAGAGTATTAAGGAATTCGTGTACCCTAAACATGTTTTTCTTTTTGAATCATAAAATGACATTGGTTTTGAGTCTATGCATAAACATTCCTTGTATGGAGGTTAACATTTTCTACACTTCATCTTAATTCAATTTTAGATCTTGCTGAAGAAACTAGAACCATGTCATGATATTTATCTTCATTTTCACTCATTTTAAGTTTCAAATTTGACTATGTCTTTTGAGGTTCCACAGTTTGTGTTTTTAATTCAACAACAAACAACTCTAATTTATCACGTTTTCATTCTAAATCTCAAATAACGTCTCGATCGTGAATAAATTGAGATTGTGACTCTTGTTTAAATCGTTTTGCTTTTCGATCAGCCTCAATATTTCAGTAAAAAATAAGGTAGTGTTATTTCCTTTGTTCATTTCAAAAACCCGAAATTTTCCTTATACGACTTAAGTTATTTAGTCAACACTGTGTTTTGTTGTTGAACCTTTTTAGCAATTATTTGTTGTTTCTCAGCTTCCTTATACGTATTTTTAGCTAATTGCTCTAATGCATATGATTCTTAAACATTGTTATCGTATTCAATACTGCCACTATTAACATCTCCATTTGGTTCATCAAATATAATATTGCTATCAATTTGATTATCACCAATTGTGTTGTTAATAATTTTAGGTTGCTTCAGATACTTTTGTTCTTGTGTATCTTTAGCAAATAATAGATTAACATAACTGGTGGATGGTGTTTGTACCCTGCTGATAAATGCAGACTCATAGCTTGGCCCTTCATCAGAATTAAAGTTCATTGGTTGAATCGTGGCCATCAATAATATATTTGCACTTAATTCCTTAATTTCTTCCATCCGTGACGCATTAGCAAAGAGAAAATCAGTCTAATTCTATCGTAAGGTAATTTAATCCTTCTCTATCTCCTTTCCTTTCATGTTTTGCGAGCAACATTTGTTCCATGAAGTACTTCGAATCCCAAACTCGTGGCTTTGGACAATTACGAGCATAATGACCTTTCTCACTACATTTGTAGCATTGAACATTTGCTGCAGTTCCTGAAGACGTAGTTCGAAGAGTTCTCTGTATGTTTCCAGCATCATTCTGAACACTGTTGCCCTCAATGATTTCCTCTTGAACATAAGAACGTCTTGTGTTTCTGCCATCATTCCCAAAAAATTTACTTTGTATGTTTACTCTCTCACTTTGAACAATTGCTTGATTTCTGTTGTTGGAAGAAGTACAAAGATAATTAATTGTTGGATTAGAGAAACGTTGAGTGATTGCACAAGCAAATAAAATCATTGCTGAGGTAAGTGAATCTTTAGAATTGTTTGGAACTACATATCCTTGATAATCCTCATCATAATCAACCACTAAAGAGGGATGTGTAACATAGTAAAGAGTTGTAGTTTTAGAAGAGGAACCCATATGTGCCACCAAAGCAAGAGAATCATGTGATTTTTCCACTTTCTTTGCTCTAGATGCATTTACCAGTTCTCAAAAGAGTGAGATAATCAAATAAATCATCATGGTATCCTCTTGTCATTCTTTTTGCAAGACGAACTTGAGTGACATACTTCAGCCATTCAGGTTGTAAACAATTTAGAAACTTTGTGTTAACAGTGACATTTGGGAATATGATGTCATTTCTTTCTAAATCATTCATTAGCTGAGCGAAACGATTGTAAACTGACATAAGTGCTTCTCCTGGTTCAGCAACATATTGATCACACTCATTATTGATGCGTTGTTTCCCTTCAAATTTGTTTTTTGAACAGTTCCTCTGCATTAAAACGTTCAACCTTTGCCACATGGATTTTGCAGTTTTGCAAGCATCCAAAAAGTTATATATGTCATATGGATTAGAGATTAAAATTAAATTCCATTGATTCAATCTTGCCTTCCTAGTGTTTCAATTTCTTCGTCTCTTTATTCCTCTTCTTTATGAATCCTTGGTGGCTTCAATATCAGCAGGAGTGAAATTTCTAAACTAATATGGTCCTATCATCAATTTACTTGTTAAGCCACTTTATATTTTATCTCTTTAGATTTAGGCTATATTGTAAACGACTTTACCATGGTTATAGCTACTCTTTCAAGCATTAGAGGTCTTAGTTCAGGAAACCGGCATCAGCAAGAGATTCTATGATGTATATTTGACGTCGGAAATATCTTTGTGATTCAAAGATTGGATCTTTGTAGACGGAAAAAAGTGCGTTATATTCTTGATATGCGTTTCACACCTTTGTTCGAATATTGACTAAATGCAACAAACTCGATGTTTTTGAATTTTGGAATACTATTTTCGACAATCCTTTAATCAAATTCGATTTCAGCCAAAATAGTTCTCGTTAACTCAATTCGAAATATTTCTGAACTCCACTGTAAACAGTTTCGGAAGTAACGTCAATAGTATTTTTATTCTCAGGACAAGACTTTAAATCAATTTTGGCAACGCTATATCGGACACTATAGATATCGGACAACTCTGTATTAATCAATTCAGAACTTTTTTTCATAATAGTCGATTCTTCAAATCTTTTTTAAATGCTTGTTCAATTAAAATTTCGACTTACTCACTACGATAAAAACCGTAATGACGTTATATTTGATAAAACGCTAAGTTTTAAGTACTTCTGAAAATGAACCTTCACAAATTCGATGAAACCAAAAATGTGGTTTTTGCCTTATTAAATTCGAAAATGTTCACAATTCTGATAAAACTGAAATTAATGAACACTTTACAATTCACAACCTCAAAAATAAAGATCTAAATGTAACAATTTCCTCGATTACCACAATTTCGATTTTTTATGTCAAGTATTAAACAAGTTTCGAAAATGAGATAAGTAACACGAATTTCGATATAACTGAAAATTCGTGTATCTATTACAACTTTTAACACTTTTTCGAAAATGATACCCAATCCTAATACACACTTTTTGATAGAACCGAAAACGTGTGTAACTATTACAATACAACAAATGAAATCAAAAATGATAAATATTGAACACTAATATATGTTTTTTTGATCAAACCGAAACGCGAGTATAAACTAATACTACTCGAATCAAAACAACCACTAAAAACATTTCAAAAAATGATCAAACCTCGATAACTTCCTTGGATCCACTCAATAACCACGTCGAATATGTAAAAATCATCAAAGAAACTTATCAAAATTGCTCAAAACACACGAACACGATCACGTATTGGCCATAATGTTGTCGAAAACACGTGTAACAAGAAGATATGATGTCGAAATTGCTCCTAACGATCACAACATTACTGAATACCACCGATTTTCATTCGTCAATCTAGGGTTAAAGACAACAAACACGAAATTAGAATCCACTCTTATTCTCTAATGGCTTATGCTACCATTGGTTAGGTCTTGTTTTAGCTTGATCACACGATATAAGCGATTTAGGAAAAAGGAGAATTAAGAAAGAGGAGGCATGTCTTTCCTAATTTCAAAATTTTTACAACAAAAGAGGAAAGGGAGGGAAAATGCGTTTTTACAAGCCTTAACCACCTAATGATGATTAGGTGGCTATTTATAGGATAGGGAGGTTGGCTTCCCTTCTTTTATTTTCCTAATTTTTCAATCTAGTCCTTAGTCTTTGGATAATATGCTATTTTTCACATTTAGCATATTTCTCCTTATTACAAGCTCATTTCTACTTTATAAAATAAAGACTAAACACTAATAAATAGATAAAACCACTTAAAGTATCATAATCAACACTTTTATGATCCTAACAAAATTCATTAGGTTCAATAACATAGGAAATGAATGCCTTGGTATGCTCATCAAATCCAATGAATATGTAATCTATACCTTTATCACCTAAAGTTTTCGGCCCTGGATCATGGAGTCTTACAACTGTCTTACAACCCAGATCATGAGTAGTTCAGTTTGGTTTCCTTTTGGGTCCAGAGTTCATAAGGGGTTGGTTGGTTAATCATAGTTTAAATTTTATTAAGAACCCCTATCTTAATAAATAGAAGCTGTAACATAGCTTCATATTGAACCCTTCACTCACCCTAAATAGGACAACATGAATTAGCATTCTTTCAGTACTTTATTTTTCTTTCAGAGGGACACCATTTTGTTGTAGAGTATAAGAGTGCAGTCGTTTCATGAATCATATCAACAGACTTAAAATACAAAAAGTATCCATGTATTCATGTCCTCTATGAGTCCTGAATCTTTTGATTAGGGCTCTTTGTTGCAATTCAGCTTCAGTTTTAAACACTTTAAATTCATCTAAAGCTTCATCCTTACTATGTAATCAATAAACATAACAAAACCTAAAAGCATCATCAATAAATGTCACAAAGTATTTATTATTCTTCGATGAGGTAGTAACATGCAAATCACATAGATCATTGTTTATCAATCAGAGTTCCGGTTTCACACATTTTACTTCTAAAAAAAGTTTCTTACTCTATTTTGGTCAACATAAATGTCTTACCACTATTACTAAAGTATATAAATTACCTCTGTAACTCTTAATAGCGGATGGACCAAACAAGTCCATATGTAGAAGTTCTAAGCATCTATTAGTGGAAACCATATTTTTAGCCTTATGATTTGCATGTGCTTGTTTTCCTATTTTGCAACCATCACAAAAATGTTTATCATACTTTAGCTTAGGTAAGTTCCTAACCAACTCTTTGGACGACAAATATTGGATTAGACGCATATTTGCATGACCAAGTCTTCTATGCCATAAAGTAGAATTATCAACTACCGTGGCGAGACATAATTTGTCTTGAGACTTATTTCTTAATTTTATGACATATAACCTATTTTTTCTAATTCCTTTACCTATGATTTTATCATCCTTAATTATATCACTACCATCTTTCGTAAATAATACCTTACACTTATTATCATAAAGTTGACCGACACTAAGTAAATTAAAAGCTAAGTTATTGATGAGGTGTCATTTTATACACTTTTTCGGGGTCATTTAACCCCCTAAATCATGCAAATATGCCCAGATTATGTGCTTAATCATTTGTTTTTATGTTTTTAGCATTTGGATGGCTTTTGGAGAAAATACACGTGACTTGGGCTCAATTGAAGAAGAAACGGACAAGACTATGACTCTACACCAAAGTCTCTTAAAGAATTCTGTACAGTGCCTGGAGACGACGTCACAATTCCTAGCGACATTGTCATATCTTACAAGCGACGGCGTCAGGATCCTCACGACGGCGTCAGAACATAGCCGCCTCAAAAGAAACCCTAGAAGATTCGGCGAAGCGACAGCGTCATAAACCTTGTGACGCTGGAAGTAGTTTAGATTTATAATAAGTTTAATTAGCTAAAACCAATCAACCTCTCAAACCATGATTTTTACCTGCTTTTATAAAAACATAAAAATACAAAAAGAATCTTCTCCCAACCCCTTAGACATATATTAGATTATGTTCGAGCCTTCCCAACCTGTACATGATAAGAGACACTAACTAGAGACAATCTGGAGGTCAAGAGGATAAAAGAAATGCTTAGTCATATTATTGAATGAGAGTAGAAGGAAAGATGTGTATGTGATAGAAGAGAGAGAACACACACACCTTTGAGATTATTACAAAATGAATCCTTACCCCTCCATGGAAGTATGGAGGAAGGGTATATAGGTCAAGATAAGGGAAACTATTCTAACTTAACAGTTCTAGTCTCTGTGGGTCTTGCCTAATGATAACTAGTGTAATTCTGTATTAGTCAACATATTTTAAGGCTAACACAACCTATTCCCCTAGAGAATGATAACAACCCCCGAGTCTTGCCTTACTACACTACAACGGTTAGGTACTCTGCCTAGTGAGTTGTAAAACTTCTTGTGAAGTCTTACGACGACCGCATCAGTTATCTACGTGTTCTACGTTTGATATAGTAAGAGAGTCATTAGAGACCGTACCTTTACCTATGATATTTGCTTTCAAGTTTCTTCCAAAGACAACATTACCTCCATCGTATGCTTTGTAGGGTGAGAATAGACTTTTGTTTCACGTCATATGTTTGGAGCAACTGCTGTCTTTAATCCATTCGTCTGGCTCCAAACAAGTTCTCAAGCATACCTAATTAAGTAAAAATAAACTCAAGCGCTTGGTCCCCAATATCTCATGGGTCCAAAAACATTAGTGTTGTACATCCCTTGCATTTGTTGCAATTGGTTGGGATATTGGAATGGGATGTAATTTCCCATATGTATAAAACCTTGGTTTTGATTATTATTCCAACTCATGGAATAATGATTTTGATAAATTTGTCCGCTAGAGTTTCCTCTAGGTTAAGGTGTGTTGTGTCTTTGTTGACTATAATTATTTCTTCTAGGTGGCGGTGTCTTAGACCTAGACTCGGTGTTGACATAACCTAAACCATTCTTAAAGGATGGTTTTAGAGACGGTTTCTTTGACTCTTCAATCTTATTATTTATTAGTTTCTTTCTAACAATAACAAAATCCGATCACGAAGACATAGGAGGGCTCAAAACGTGTTCTGCCACTTTTTGGCTGGTTGACGGATCCAACGGATCCATGTATGGTGGATCCGTTTGCCTTTATGGTGGATCCATCCCCTGCCAATTCAGCAGTCGACCTAACAAAACTCATGGGTTTTGTTCTGCTTGTTGATGCTTTACATTTATCAAATCCTAAACCTATTTTACAACTAGGTGACTATTGAATATTCAACATTTCTCATAGTGAATTAGCGCTTTTATCAAACTTAACTTGATTTTCCTTAAATTTGCCGTTTTCTAAAAGAAGTTGTTGACATGAGTCGCAACCAATATCAACTTCTTTGTTTCTCTTAAGTTTCTTAATTTACTCATTCAACTCTAAAATTTCTTCTTCTAAAAGCTCTCTTTTAGTTTTCAAAATTTTATTTTTGTTGATGATTTATAAGCTAATTTCACATAAGTTATCATATTAATTTTGCATACTATATTCATCAAAAGAAGAAGCATTATCACTATAATGAGAAGAGTCAAGAGTTACCTCATTTGAAGATTGAGCCATGAGACAAGTTTCATCGTTGGTTTTGTCATCGGCTTTATTTTCGCTATCGCTCCAACAACTTCCAACAAACGCCTTTTGATCTTTGTTTTGTGGAGGCTTTGGACAATCGCCAATGAGATGATTCGGATCACCGCATCTAAATCATTTCCTATTACTCTTACCTTTCTTATCATCCCTTTGCCGGAATGACTTCTTCTCTTTACGAGGTTGCCTAACGAACTTACCTTTCCTTCTAAAGAACTTTTTAAAGTTCCTTACGGCCATAGCATATTCTTCGTCATCGCTTTCGGACGACGAAGTTTCATCATCACTAGACTCTTTCTTAGCTTTCAAGGCAATGGACTTGACCCTTTCCTTTTTGCCTTTCTAGATTTCGGAAACCTTTTCCATGACTACTTCATGTACTTTGAGATTACTGATAAGCTCGTCTAGCGCTAGTGATGAGAAATCTTTCAATTCTTCAATCGCCATGACCTTTGCTCTCCATTTAGGATGTAGAGTCGTAAGAAACCTCCTAACATGGTTCTTGCTAGAAAAACTTTCATCAATAGCTTTAAAACTAGTAATAATAGTGTTAAATCTAGCAAAATGCTATCAATAGATTCTTCTTCAAGTATAGTAAATTGTTCATATTGTTGAACAAGATGATCAACTTTGTTATCCTTTACTTGACTATTACCTTGGTGTGTGATTAATAACGATTCCCAAATATCTTTAGTCGTTTTACACATAAAAATTCTTTCATATTCCTTTTTAGGTAAAGCATTGTAAAGAACCATTTTAGCTTCATTATTTCTAGCAAGTCTCTTTTTAAGCTCATCGGTTTGTAAAATTTGAGTGACTTCGTTTTTGGCAATCGGTGGAAAATCACCATTCATGATAATATGCTAAAGATATAAATCTTTTGCTTTTACATAAGTTTCAAATCTATTTTTCTAACATATAAAATAATCGCTTTCAAAAAGTGGTGGCCTTTGCATAGATTGCCCTTCTAGATATTTATCAAAATCCATAGATCGATTTAAGCTTTAATGTATAATATACGTTAAAGATCTTGGGTGACCTTGGCTTCTGATACCAATTATGGAAACTAGAAGGGGGGTTGAATAGTTTTACCGTTTTAAAATTAAAACTTAGATTGTAAGCTTATGTGAATTCAAGAGATATACACAAGTGTGTATGATAGCGGTGTAATAAATAAGGAATATAAATAAGTAAAGATAAGAAAGATCAAACCGATGACACAATGATTTATATTGGTTCGGCTACAAAGCTCCTCTTCGCCCTACTTCACTCCTCAAGTACCTAACCTGAGAGTTTTTTTCACTATGTTAACAAGCTCCCTTTGGGCGGAGAAAACCGTACACGTCGCTTACACTTTTTCTGGTACGAAGCTAAATACCGAGTTCTACTTCGAGATAGAATCAATCTAACACACTACGTATTTTAAGGCCTAAAATAGTAACTATAACACCCTGTGTTTTCAAGTCTTTGACGACGTCAATAAATGTACTATTTATTTTTAGTATTGTACGTGTTTGCTTTAAATTGTAAACGTTAAGTTAAATCGCGTACGCCAAAAATTAGCGTTCAATGTAAACGAGCACCAAACAATTAAATGTTTACATCAAGCAAGGGTTATATAATTATTTTGAGGATAATTATTAACTTTGTTCATTTTATTTTTATCGGATACGTAAAGTGTATACGTTTCGCGATAAATTGCGTTTAGACACTCCCGGAACCACAAAAACTTTCCTACGCTTCAACAAATACCCACTTTTATACCCAATACACAAAATTACATAAATATATCTTGTATATCTTTGTAATTTCCGAAAATCTTGTATCATATACAAGATTATACATGAAAAATGAGATAAGATTGCAACTTGGTCAACTTCACACCATACCTCATTATGGCAACACCATTCCTACCATACCTTGACCAAGACTAGGACCATGGCCATTCCTAAGACTCTTTTATGTCCCCTTGACTAACCTAACATCTTATATACATGCAAGTAACAAGTGAAACATTCATACACACTTTACACTTAGAAAAATCAAACCAAAAACCCTCTTTTTCTCTACAATAGGCCACGGCTCAAAGCACTACCCCAACCAAACCCATACAAAATTTTCTACAATCCATACACTTCTATATACACCTATTCTAAAATATACTAAGGCATTTGCAAGCATTGAATCACCATTTCCAAGTATTTCTCAAGTAAAAGAAAGTTAGGGTTCTATTAAGGAAAGCTTGGATTACTTAAGTGCAAGTTTGGTTTTTGTGGCTAAACAAGGGTTTAGTACTTGTACATCATCATCCTCATACCTCATAAGGTCCATTTGAACTCTTTATGTTTTTATAATTTACATTTTTATGCACATGAATATTGTATTTAGCTTAAATCACCATTTAGGTTTTATTCATAAAAATGAAGTTTATACTTGAAATGATCATTTTACACACTTATATATATGTTGTGTTATTACATATATCATGTTAAAAATAATGATAAAATATTGTATCATGTTGTTTTAATGTAAACATGATCATGGATTAATTAGGGTTTTTAATGGTTTCATAATATGTTTCAACTTAAAGAAATACATAAAACATGTTAAAGTTAATTATGAACTTATATTGATGTTAGATAATCATAAAAATAAAGTTATAACAAGATGGGAAGGCTTGTATGTTAATGGTTATTATATAAAAGTAGCCATATGTAAAACTAGTAAATTATGATAAATATTAAAGTTGTGGTTTGTAAGTATATTAATGGACTTTATAAAAGTTGGACACATGAGAACTTGGATGGACAAATGGACATTTATTATATGTATCATATATGACATATATGAAATATAAGATTAATGGTAAAAGATATAAAGTGCAAATAAGGAAACAAAGTTGATTTTGGACTTATGAAAGATATACAAACATTCTGTCCAAATTCGTGGATAAGACATATCCATTTTATATTTTTATAAGATAATACATTTCACGACGATTCCGAAAAAGTAAGAAACTTGTTAAACGGATTAATAACGAAAAAGTTACGTTAAAAACGAGTTATACGTTAATAAACGAAGTCGTAAGTAAATTTTTATAAAAACATTTTTATAAAAATTATAAACAGCAAGGGTTGATATTTTTAACAAATAATACATATTTTTAGGATTCCAAAATGATAAGAATCGTAATTTTTCAATTAATAACGAACGAGTTATGAATTTCGCGAGTTTACGACAATTACGACAATTAATACTTTTATAAAATAAATTTATAAAGTTTACTATTCCTCAAGACAGAAAGTTATATTTTTGAAACCTCCTAAAAATAAAGAACTTTAAAAACGAGTAAACGGTCCTCGAAAGAATCATTAAAAACGAAGCTATACCGAATAAAATACGACATTATACTGGGTTTTTTACGACGACTAATACATTTAATAAAAAGTCACGTCTGATGTGAACATAAAAGTACTGTTCACACAGGGTGTCAAAATATCGAAAATGTCCAAATTATGATAACTCGTACTTAATAACGAAAAAGATGGACATAAGAAACCGCGAGAATCGGGCTAAAACGCGAAAGTTTACGCAGATTTACTAAACGGTAATTATAAACGTTTTAACTTATTAAACACAAATTTACCAAAATCATTATTTGTGGTATGAGCTAGATAGAATATTAAGTGGTTACCAAAAGTGTCTATATTACTATAGGGAGTTTCCAAAATGTAGAGCCTCTTCGATGGCGTTTCGACGAGTTTGTTGGATTAACGATTTAAAGTCTCCTAACTCCACGAATACGTCATGTCATGACCTCTTTAATTATGATAGCCCCGAACGATAGTATGAAGGTAACAACTATAAGATTAGATTTCAAGTCTATGTACTTTATACTACTAATGATAATTTAGGTTGCATTCGAATCGTGTATAGTGACGCTATAGGAGTCGGCGATATTTGGATTAACTGAACTCAAGGTGAGTTTCATAGCCCCACATTTTTACGATTTCAAGATTTATAACTATGAGTGGAAACAGCTTTGTTTATAAACTGACCGCAAGTATTGATTACATGTTTGCCTAAGTTATGCGATAACCCAATTAAGTCCCATGTCATGCACCGTCCAATTGAATAGATGTAGTATTGGAATTTAACAATTATGTGAGACGCGAATGTTATTAATGATCCTATTCGGAAACGACCCTCCACCCGAGTCGGGGACCAGCTATCACCAGAACTGAACGTTATAGCATTCGAATTTTTTGGATGTTAGGGTAGACCATCCGGATGGGCGTAAAATGCAATATATAATTTATTAATTGCAATAAAGATAATCGATCTTCAGTGTCATGAGCTTAGTGTAAATGTAATCTAGTTATGTGTGATCTGCATGTGTTTGGCATTATCACAAAAAGTCTTGCGGTCCTGCAGATTATGATTTATCAACCTATGAATTCACCAACATTTTGTTGACGTTTTTAGCAATGTTTTCAGAAACAAAATGCATGGGATGCCAAAGATGCATTGGGTTATATTTTGGATTGCACGCTTAAGGATTTAGGTGCATCATATTTTGGGGAATGTATTGTCAACTTTTGTAATATTCAACAATGGACAAGTAAAGCTATATGCTTTTGTATTAAGTCTTTCAATTAAATCCAATGTATCATTTTAAACGACTTTTTTGTGTCGTTCTTATATATCTTGTGCTGTTGATCATGAAGTAACACGCCCCGGACCCTTATTCCGCTGCGACCCAATTTGGGGGTGTTACAATAAGAACAAGAACAATGTGATTGAACAAGGTTTTACATTCATACAAGACCCAATTCTATTTGATCAAAATAAAACGTGTTACCTAACTATAACAAGGATCAAAGACACTTTGATCTTAGGGCTAAACGATCTCAAAGAATCGTTATAAACTCATCTAGGGTCTATAAGAACGATAATAACAAAGTTTGTATGTTGCGCAATGGAATAAGAACAAGAACAATGTTATTGAACAAGGTTTTACATTCATACAAGCCCCAATTCTATTTGATCAAAATAGAACGTGTTACCTAACTATAACAAGGATCAAAGACACTTTGATCTTAGGGATAAACGATCTCAAGTGGTGAGATCGTTGTTGTTTTCCTAAAACATGATTAAACAACTTAAAAACACACACAAAAACAATGTCTAGGGTTCTCTTTATATATAAAGTCCATCTAGACTTACAAAGGAAATCTAATTGTATTAGGAAACTAAATCTTTCCTAACCTTGATCTTTATCTTATTAAGCAAGTCTTCTAGAATCCTTCATCACCTTAGAATTCTATGTAGACGAATTAGACCCTCTTGTTTCATTCTTTTGTATCATTAAATCAATAATTCCCAACAATCTTCCCCTATTTGACGATGACAAAACAAACAGTAAACTTATTCAAAGATGATCCTCCATAGTAGCTTTGTCTTCAACTTGAGCACTTAAACATCTTGTACATCTTCAAATATGATCTTCCATGAATGAAACAGATTCTAATCTTCCCCTTAATTTATGATTTCCTTTGAACTTGTTGAAACTTCTTCAATACAATGAAGTCTTCAACATCTTGTTCCATGCCATGCCACCACACATAATAAGTTGCAAATCATATAATCTCTGTAACATCTTCCCATTTTTGTCATTATCCATTAGGGAACTGTGAACATATGCAACTTTGATCTTCACAACTACAAACCATATATTACACTTCTAATCCAAGCTTTCCAATTTCTCAAATTACCCTCCATGACTCATAATAAGAATAATGAATTTAAGCAGTAGAAACTTAAACTAGCAGTAGTAATAATGACTTAGCAGTAGTGAAAATCAAAACCTTCCCCTTAAATGGTGCATGTAACATATACAAATGGTTAAACACTTTATCATATGCTTCCCCTAAAACCAATATGTTAACCATCTATTAAATCTCTTATTCTATTGGCTCTTCGTAATGACTACTAATGGAGAAAAATCAGTATTACAAACTTGATGCTGAAGTAGAATAACCTAAACTTGTGTCTTATGTCTTGTACTATCCACGTGACTCCAAACTCATACGTAATTCCTTGAAGTATAAGTAGACCTCAATCTCTTGACAAAATCCTCATCTAAATAAGACACTGAGCACTACAACGTAACTCCTTTAAGTGATAGCAAATGTGCGCATTGAGCACCAAAAGTTTGTAGATCACATATTGCTAGATTTGACAAGTCTTCGTCAACATCGATTTTAAGCTCAAACAAGTTATCTTCAAAAGCCATCATCCATACACCCTGACTTTTAAGATATGATAAGAACACGCACTTGTGAAAATTCCACTTCAACTCTAAATATGTGATAAAAAATTGTCTCCGTAACCAATTCTTGCAATTAATCCCAAAAATAGCCTTTTTCTATCCGACATCATCTAATCCAATCAGAGATCCAAACTGTGTGTTATCTGATATCGCACAAAGCTAGTAGTAGTAATTCATTGAAGCCCTAGCAGTAGTAACTGCGTTTAATGCTAGCAGTACTAATATCACAAAGCAGTATCAACAACATTGGCAGCATTAAGTATAATAGCACTACTAATCTTGGCAGTATTAATCTTGCATTGGCAGTACTAACTAATAATAGCAGTATTAACTTTCCATACCAATCCCATCATGACATCCACGAATTCAATCACTACTATATATGAGATACTTAAGACACTTCTAGATTTAGAATGGACAACCCTTGAAGTTGTATACTTGATCTTCAAGAAACCCTTCATCATGAGCGACCACCACTTTTATTCTCTCCTAAAAAGGTTTACCATCTACCACATAAACCCTAGCATCAGGTTTATTGTCATTCTCCTTTGATGACTACAAAGCCGTTGCTTCATCCATTTCTCTTACACCCACAACTCGTAATCAAGCACAAACAAACAGCCATAATAACTTTAAAAAGTATGATTAGCAGCAGCAAAAGATATAGACGAAACCCTAACAGGGTTTCAAAGGCTATTAAACCCCACACTCTAATCTACATCCATTGATAACGTATAGAATGATAAGGTAAATTAGCGTAAATTGCACTATCAAACCCTAGCAGATTCAACAAAAATGAAGCGATTCAAAACGAAAACTCTAAAAAATATAATCGAATAATTGTCGAATGTACCAGCTGCTTCTTTTTGATGTCTAGAATAGTGAATCCACTTACCTTGTTATGTGACCTAATCAACAAGAAAAACCAACCAGAATTCCCATTGTGAACACCGAATATCATGTTCTTTATAGTACAAGTATTGCTTCGAATCCCCTTGCTGCTGAAACCTTGTTGTTACAAACCGATCATCAAGAACCTTTAACCATCGAACCTATCACTTGTTGATATGTCACTAATAGACCTGGTTTACTTGAATGCTGAATGAATCGATCGAATGAAGAACACACCACAGCAGAACTTTATAGCGTATGAATGATAGAAAAATAACCAGATCGATTCTTATAAAACCCTAACAAAATTGGGTTTACTTCAATCAGCATTTATACTAGAAACCCTTATTGCCAAATAACCCTTAAATCTTGTAACCGAAAACCACAGTTTCTGCTTTACTGAATTAGGGTTTGCTGAAAAACCTTAGTTTCACCGAATTTCATCAGTTACCCAAAAAGAACATAAACTCGAAACAATTTTCTTTCTTTTACCCAATTGTAAAACCTTGTAGATCCTAGATCAAGAGCCACATGGCTCTGATACCAATTGATAAGAATCGTTATAAACTCATCTAGGATCTATAAGAACGATAATAACAAAGTTTGTATGTTGCGCAGCAGAATAAGAACAAGAACAATGTTATTGAACAAGGTTTTACATTCATACAAGCCCCAATTCTATTTGATCAAAATAGAACGTGTTACCTAACTATAACAAGGATCAAAGACACTTTGATCTTAGGTTTAAATGATCTCAAGCAGTGAGATCATTGGTGTTTTCCTAAAACATGATTAAACACCTTAAAAACACACACAAAAACAATGTCTAGGGATCTCTTTATATATAGAGTCCGTCTATACAAAGGAAATCTAATTGTATTAGGAAACTAAATCTTTCCTAATCTTGATCTTTATCTTATTAAGCTAGTCTTCTAGAATTCTCCATCACCTTAGAATTCCATGTAGACGAATTAGACCCTCTTGTTTCATTCTTTTGTTGCATTGCATTAGATTGTAACTTGTAAGGGTTGTTCTCATTCCAGAATTCCACAGGGCGAAAAAGAAATGACAAATATATTATATATTGTTCACTACAAAAGCATTTGACAAAGATAAATTTCAATGAAGATGGATCCATGGAGCCTTTTGGGTGGTATAACAACCAGTTCCAGAAGTTCATCAATTCAAAGTTTACATTGGATTATGACAGTCAAATGACAGAAACGTACTTTGTTGAATACACTGGACTCGAGGTTCAACACTTCAGAGATACACTACTCCAACACCTGGGTAATGTTAAGAAGTCCATTGCTGAAAGAACACGTCATCAAAGACAGTATGAAAGAAGGGTGAATAAAAGACAGATGCAGACGCAAGAGAGTAAGATTGATACGTGGTAAAGCATTGGATGCTGGATTTGGTTGACACGAAAGCATTAGGACAGACTAACAGTGCAAGTTGATAGCAGCAGGTCAGGGAATGATACAGATGCTGTTGATGCTCGATATCAGGACCATTATGACGAAGAGCAATGGATGAGGTACAATTGGACTGCTGAATGCAATTATTTTGCTATAGGACAACAGCAAATTGAGCTAACCTGAAATCATTGTTGAAGGTAGGGTTGACCAGTATCCTGAAACATGTCAAGTTAAAAGTCCTATGCTTGATTCATCACCTGATAACCAGACAACTGAATACTCAAAACAATCACTCGAGTCTGAAAATATTTTGCTCAAAGAGACAGTTGCCCAATTTCAAAAAGATTTTTCAAGAATGGAAGCACATTGCATTGCTCTCGAACTTAAATATCAAAATCAATCTTTAAAATCAGGGCAACATGGTCAAATTTTGAATGAAACAAGTAATAAAGCCAAGATTGAAAAGGAAATTGATGTACTTGAAACAATGAACATCGAATTAGAACATAGTGTGGCTACATTACGTAAGGAAAATGAGACTTTGAAACAGCATTACAAAGATTTGTATGATTCTATTAAAATCACGAGATCTAAGACTACAGAACAGACAACATCTTTGCTTGCTAATAATGCTGAATTAAAAGCTCAGATTCAGGAAAAGGTTTTTGCAATTGCTGCTTTAAAAAATGACTTAAGGAAGTTAAAAGGAAATAGTGTAGATACTAAGTTTGATAAAACATCAGTCTTGGGGAAACCGGTGTTACCATCACTAAGAAACCAATCAGTTGTTAGACAACCGAATGCGTTTAAATCTGCAAGGGCTCAAATGTCAAAACAACGGTTTGCCTCCCAAGTTGATGTGAACAAGAATTTGTCAAAACCAGTCACTCAACATTATTTGCCTAAGAAAACAGAATCCACCTTTGCAAAACCTGATCACATGATTGCATCTAGCTCATCTAGGAATAGTTCTAAGAACATGCCAAGATTTAGTTCAAATGACATGGTTCATAATCACTATCTAGATGTAGCTAAGAAAAAGATACAAGAAAGAGATAGGAACTCAACAACTAGTGTGCCTACTTCTGCGAGAATTCAAACCACTACTGATGATAGGAAACCAAACCCTAGGAGCAACAATCAAACATCTAGGAGTTTGCCTGTATCTAAGAGTAGTCGCGTTACGATAACGGCTGTGCCCAAAGCAGATCACTCTAAGAGTTCTAGTTCTTTTTCAGATTCCAAAAACTTTGTTTGTTCTACATGTCATAGGTGTGTCTTTAATGCAAATCATGATGCTTGTATAACAAAACTCCTGAAGGAAGTAAATTCACGTGCTAAGATTCAATCCAATAAGACCACAAACAGTAACAAACCCGTAGATCAAAAGAGTCATACTCAGAAACCTAGTAGACAGATCTTTACAGGACATAGGTTTTCTCCTAATAAGACTTCCGCTGTGTCTGAGAAAACATCTCCTAGATCTGATCTTAGGTGGAAACCCACGGGTAGAATTTTCAAATCTGTTGGTCTTAGGTGGATTCCTACAGGAAAGTTATTCGACTCTTGCACAAGCAAGGTTGACAGTGAACCCCCACATGGTTCAAATGTAGATATCCCTAATATTCATGAATGCAAACAAACTCTGGATGTAAGTGCAGGTACATCAATCAATGTTCAGAAGGAACAAAGTCTTGATTTAAGTGCAGGTACCTTATGTAATGTCAACAAGGAAAATCTCAGAGTATGGTTGCTGAAAAGGATGATATCTCAGAAACCATTGTCAAAGTGGATTCACAGATGATGATACAGAAAAATGACGTTTGAACAAAACGGTTCAAGCCTCGCACCACAATGTCAACAGAAGTTCATCAAGCAGCTGAGACAGTAACAACGTCAAATGAGCTGGATTTGCTATTCGGTCCTTTGTTCGACGAATATTTCAATGGAGAAAATCAAGTTGTTTTAAAGTCTTCCGCTGTCACTACTACTGATGCATCAAATAAACGTCAACAACAACCTGATTCAACTTCATCCACTTCAACTCTAGCTACAACTGTCACTGCTAATGGAAACTTCGATTTGTAAATATTTTTTATTTCTCTTTATTTTTTATTTATAAAAAAAATATAAAACCTAGAAAAACAAAATATAAAATCAAATTTTTTTTCAAAAATACCAAAAAGAATCTTCTCGACATGTCTCTTGGAATCGATAACATTTACGTACCTAGAAATGTTGATTAACATCGACACGGGCGTGTAAATGAAGTTCGAACAGGAGTTTCAAATGCTTTCAAAACATGTCATTTCTAAATTTTCTCAATGACTTATGTACATTTCAGTGCATAACTCGGTCTCGAATGTTATAGGGAAGTGTACGCTTCAGTGCGCTTACTCTAAAATAGAAGAGAAGTCTTCTATCATGTTTTTAAAATCGTTGAACATAATTTTTCAAAAAGAACTTTCAATGTCAAACTGTCTACAATATAATTTGTGGTATTTTTCCATAAAAAGTGGTATTTGTTAAAATTGTGTGTTCAACACTCCCTTCCTCGAATAATTTTCAAAGAATTGTAGTACGCAGAATGTCATTTTATGTGAATCAATTTCTGAGGGGGAGCTTTTTAAAACAAAGCCTTTTAATGTGTTAGATACATCACATAAATGTCAATTTTATGTATCCAAACACATTTTGTGAAATTAAAATGTGGAAACTTAATGTCAATTAATAATATACATTGTTCACTAAGGCATCTCACTCCGTCTTCAACATTTTGTGGTGTCATATCAATTTTTCATTCCAATGTCAAGTTTTAATAAATATTGGTATCCCACATATACTGTTGAAGGGGAGCTATCCGGAAAATGAGACAAAGAATTAAGGGTTATGATTATCACAAAGAGCACAACATGGAAATCTACCGGCTATGATTGATTTGATAGATAACACTCTAATATTCCTATCACTGAAGAAACTCAAGCTCAAGAACCTTAGAAAACCTTCTCATTCGTGATAAATAGGTGGCCATTTGGGTCATAGCTAGTGTTCTATCTTTTTCCTTGTAATTTATAGCTTATATTAGTTAGCTTATTGTAACTTTCTTTCAAGTATTGTAATGTTTTAAAAGTTTAATGAAAGTTTGAGTTTTTATGTTAAAATTCTGTTTTTATGTTAATGCATATTATGTTTTGAAAATGTTTTGTTAAGCTCTTATAAGCTCTTGTTATCTTTTACTTAAGCAATATAAGCTTTTCCATAGCTTATAGTGTTTTAAGTTGTTTTCACTCAAAAAAAATCTGTTTTAAGCTTTTGGATGATAAGCCTAATATGGAAGGGCTTATGGGTTTTATCAGCTTATCTATCATAAGCTGGAGCTTGTAGATCAGCTCCTTGAGAGCTTATTTTCCCTTGTTTAAAGCAAAGGGCAAGGTACTCTTCTTATTTTCTCATTTTAGCTTAAATCTGCTTATTGCTTATGTAGTGCTTATTTACTCGTTTAGAAACTGATTAATTTTTGTTATTATTGTCTTTTATTATATTTAGTGTTATTGTAGTAATTTCTTATAGTTTTACTTTTAATATAAATGTCTTATTTAGCTTAAAGATGCTTAATCTGGTTTGCTTATTTTAAGTGCTTATCTTTGTTTTCTAATTTGTTATTGCCTTTCTTTGCTTAATTTAACCTTAGTCTTAACTGGTTTCAGTTTTTATAAGGTTTTTTTTTAGCTTTAAAAGTATTTTATGTTTTTATAGGGGTGTTTGGGACAAGCAGCATAACCTTAGTTAATGTTGTTTGAGCTCTTTTTTGTTTTACAATCCAAACTTGTCAAGTCTTTTTAGTTTTTTAAATC
>BQNB010045253.1:32500-41295 GCA_026074375.1 Tanacetum coccineum
TCTCTTAAATAACAAAGAAAAATTGTTTGACTTAGCCAAAACACCGATGAATGAGAATTGTTCGGCGGTTATCCTAAAAAAGTTGCCCGAAAAACTTGGAGACCCCGGCAAGTTTCTCATTCCATGTGATTTTCCGAAGTTAGTTGAATGCTTAGCCTTGGCCGATCTTGGTGCAAGCATCACTGATGCCTCTTTTCCATATGGAGAAGAAGCTTCACTCACCGAAGTACTCCTACTCAATGATTCTTAAACTTGCAGACCGATCCACAACTACTCAGTCCATCGGGTCATTGCGAAGATGTCTTTGTAAAAGCCACCATCACCTACACTACCCCACCACCACCCCTAAGTAATAGGAACCCTTGAGGAATGTTCATCTTTCCGGTCGACCCATCTTTTACTGGCTTCACTACATTCGTAGTCGTTGAGTATGTTATTGATCCTCGGGTTCTTAATATTTGAAGAACCTTTTGAGGACGGCACGTGCTTCTAATTGATGTTTACGGTGAAGGATTTAACTCTCGAGTTGATGACGGTTTCCATAACCTTTAAATTGGTCAATACTTCAGATACTCTTTACATGATGTTGTGTCAATTAATTCCGAATAGATGCATCGACGTAGCTTGTGTGGTTATGCTCAAGAAGTGCTCGGATTCTGGATAGTTATACAAGTGGCAATCCCACTCCGTCTTCTAGATTACTATCCTTTCAACTTCTTCCCCCCCTCTGACTCCTTTTGAGGAAGGTAACTTCATTTTGGAAGAAATCGAAGCTTGTCTTACAAATGATTCAATTCCACCGGGAATTGATGATGACGACTTTGATCTGGAGGGAGACCTTCTTCTACTCGAGAAGTTATTAAACGATGATCCATCATCTCCTCTCCCTTCGAAAGAACTTCATGTTGAGGAAAATTAAAATCGTAAATCTTCTATTTATGATCCTACGGAGCTTTGGCTCAAGGATCTTACTTCTCATCTTGGAGGTTTGACATTTTTAGAGAGGTTCGATAAACTACCCGTTCATAATTGCAAAAAAACTTACAAGAAGATGAGAAGGTCCGTCTTCTAAAGTTTTAAAGTCACACAAACGTGCCATCACTTGGAAACTCTCTGATATAAAGGGTATTGACCCTCTATTTTGTACTCACAAAATCTTAATGGAGGATGACTCTAAACCGTCAATACAACATCAAAGTCGGGGTTAACCCAAAATTCATGAGGGTTTTCAAAAGGAAAGTTATCAAAACTGATGCCGGATTGATTTATCATATCTCCGATAGCATGCTGGGTGGCCAACATTCATGCGTGGGCCTAAAAAAGGGCGGAATAATCCGTAATAATTGAAATGAAGATAATGAGTTGATACCTACTCGATTAGTTACGGATGGCGTGTATGATTGACTACACGAAAGTTAAATGAGTCACTCGTAAAGATCATTTTGCCGTTACCGTTTATGGGACCCAATTGCTTGAATGACTCGAGTGGCAGGGAAAGAATTAATATTATTTTCTAGATGGTTTATCGGATATTTTTCACAAATCCCAATTGACTCCTTGCTACAAGTGCAAGAAAAAGACCCATTAACTTGACCTTTTGGACGTTTGCTAAAGTTCGCATGCCTTCGGATTATGGTACTGCTCGGGCTCGTTCCTAAAGGTGCTTGATGCCATTTCCACGACATGGTTCGAGGAAACAATGGAGGTCTTTATGGATGATTTCTCGGTCTTCGGGGATTCTTTCTCTTCATGCCTCTCCCATTTAGACAAAATGCTAAAACGGTGCGAAGACACTAATTTAGTTCTAAATTAAGAGAAATGCCATTTTATGGTAAAAGAAGGCATTGTTCTAAGACATAAGATTTCAAAGTCCGGGATTGAGGTCGTCAAAGCGAAATTGATGTTATAGCTTTACTCCCCTTCATCCGACTTTCGTTAAAGGCATTCGAAGTTTTTTAGGTCACGTCGGGTTCTATCCGTCGATTTATTCAAGATTTTTCTAAAATCGCCCCGGCCATGACCCATCTTCTTGAAAAAGATACCCCTTTCATCTTTTCGAAAGAATGTATTAAAGCGTTTAATATACTTAAGAGGAAGTTAACCGAAGCTCTGGTTTTAGTTGCCCCCGATTGGGACCTACCATTTGAAATTATGTGTGATGTTAGTGATTACGCAGCAGTGTGCAGTCCTGGGGCCACCACAACCTCCCCCCAATACCCAACGTAAGACCTGACATTTTTAGCCTATACACTATGTCTAGTAAGGACATTGATGGATGCTTCAAGCACATTACACTACTACGGAAAAAGAATTATTAGCCGTAGTGTATGCTTTTGAGAAATTTCGGCCTTATTTAGTCTTGTCGAAGACCATAGTGTATACGGACCACTCGGCTCTCAAATATCTTCTTGCCAAACAAGATGCTAAGCCGAGATTGCTCCGGTGGATTCTCCTACTCCAAGAAATTTAATGTCATTATTCGTGATAAAAAAGGAGCGGGGAATCTCTCGGCACTGTAACACTTGTCTAAGACTTTGAAAATCCCACAGATGTTCTCCGAGGGAATAAGGAAATTACCGAAACATTTCCTCTCGAGACTCTTGGTATGGTTACATTTCGTGGTGATTCTAGTACCCCATGGTTTGCCGACATTGCAAACTCCCATGCGAAGAATTTTATTATGAAAGGGATGTCATCCCAACAAAATAAAAAATTCTTTAAGGATGTAAAGCGTTACTTTTGGGATGACCCCTACTTGTTTAGAATTGGTGCGGATCAAGTGATTAGACGATGTGATTATAGCCAAGAAGTCGTTGATATCCTCACGACTTGCCATAATGGACCCACCGGGGGACATCATGGTGCCAACTACACCGCTAAGAAAGTCTTTGATTCCGGATTTTATTGGCCGACTATTTACCGAGATGCCCATGACTTGGTCACACGGTGTGACGCTTGTCAACGTCAAGGCAAAATCTCGCAAAAAGATGAAATGCCCCAAAATGTAATTTAAGTATGCGAGATCTTGACGTATGGGGCGTCGAATTCATGGGCCCGTTTCCGTTTTCTCGAGGGAACAAGTACATTCTCGTGACCGTTAACTACTTGTCTAAATGGGTTGAAGCAAAAGCGCTCCCAACAAACGATGCCCGAGTTGTCATAAAATTCTTGAAATCTCTATTTGCCCGATTTGGAACTCCTCGTGCTATTATTAGTGATCGCGGTACTCACTTTTGCAATGACCAATTTGCAAAGGTCATGCTTAAGTATGGAGTTACTCACCGTCTTTCTACCGCGTATCATCCACAAACGAGTGGACAAGTGGAGGTTTCAAATCGTGGTTTGAAACGTATCTTGGAAAGGACCATAGGCGAAAATCGTGCTTCATGGTCCGATAAGTTAGACGATGCTTTATGGGCCTTCCGTACCGCTTTCAAAGCACCCATCGGGTGCACCCCATATAAGCTAGTGTACGGAAAGGCTTGTTATCTTCCCATCGAACTTGAACACAAGGCCTATTAGGCCATGAAACATTGAAAGTTTGACCTCAAGACCGCGGGTAATCATCGGAAAGTTTAAATGAATGAATTAAATGAACTTCGTGATCAAGCCTACAAGAACTCTTTAATCTATAAACGAGGAAAACAAAGACGGATTATGACTCCTAAGATTAAGTAACCCACCCCCCACCCAAATCAATCCGTTGTTTTCAACGTTGGTGATCGAGTTCTTCTCTTCAATTCTCGATTAAAGATTTTCTCGGGCAAGCTCAAGACCCGTTGGACCGAACCGTTCACCGTTGCTCAAGTTTTCTCTTATGGTACCGTCGAGTTATCTCAAACCGACGGACCAAACTTTAAGGTGAACGGTCTCAAACACTATTTTAGAGGGGACATACCACCCATGGTTGTCCCGGATCTCCAAACCTTCCCCATGGACAACTAAATTCGGGGACGAGTCAAGCTTAGTGACTCTTTAATAAACAAGCGCTTCGTGGGTGGCAACCCATGCTTATCCTAATATAATTATAATAGTAGTAATGAATAAGTGTGACGTGAGGAGGTTCGCCTCTTCCTTTTCTCGTGTTTCGTGTTTTGTGTTGTATGTCCAGGATTGCCCCAGATTATGAAGACTCTCGTGCTCGTGGTTTTGTCCTTCGTTCACTCGAGCTTCAATCCTTAGCATGATTATGGGAATCCAATATCCTAAATCTTATCAACTAACGTTTATTTTTTAGCATACTTAATAAACGGCTTTAGATTTACATAGAGACTCTTCTTAAAACATTGAGGACAATGTCTAGTTCGCGTATGGGGGGATCTATCGATTTGATTGTGCCTGCAGTCGTTATTTTCACATAATCCCATTTTTACCACCAAAATAAGTGTTTTGTCATAATGTTTGACTTTCCTGCTGGGTAGAATAAGAATAAATTTTGACTCGATCGAGCGTGTTGAGCTCTTAGCTTTGTCCCTTAACCTTTATAAACTTGTCTAAGCTAGTTTATTTGACTAAGCATTCGCGGATCTTTTTATTAAAGATTTTAAATTTGCGAAGAACGAGAAATGATAGAGTTAATTATGAGTCAGATGCTAAACAAGGATTAGTTGGAAATCTTAAGAGCTCATAAGTGTAATTTGTGACTTTTCCTCCCCAAAGCTTCTAACAGTACTAATAATAAGTGCTATTTTTGAAAATTAAACTTAAATCAATGATTTTTTTTAATGTAGTCAATAACAATAATTTATTAAGTCTTAGTTCAAATTTATACTTAAATTTTCTAAAATTTCTAAAAAGAAATTTTCTCTATATCATGGTAATATAAAGTGTTAAAAAAAGAGGTAATAATAATAATAACAAAAACTATGGGCTAATAAAAGTTTACCGCCTCTTGCCGACTCACAACCGATGTGGCAGTCTTCAAAAGAAGGCCCATAGTAAGAATAATAATCCGAGACTGATAAAAGTTTGCTGCATCTTGTCGGCTCACAACCGATGTTGCAGCCTTCAAAAAGGTCAAGGATTTCCGAAGCCGAAATAAGACAACAGGATCATGGTCGGCTTCCGGGATAGATGTGACAGTTCGTTTCAAAGTGGTAGGAGTTTAAGTTATAATTTTTATATTAATGTTAAGTGGTAATGTAGTGATGGGCGATTTATTAAATTATAGGGAAAATCTCTTTTCTATAAATTTAAAAATATGACTCTTGAATAGACTATTTCGTTTTGAGTTATGGTTTTTCTCAATAAATTGTTTATTTAACGGGAAGCCTAAGAGTTTTTTAAACCGAAGGTCCGTGAGTTCCGATACTACTCTCTGTGGGGTGTCAAAATCCTGGTCACCAAAGCCGGTCTCGGCTGGGATGTGCCGAGAAGAAAGTCGCTACATGGAATGATCTCGCCTTCAAAATCATAATTCTTGGGTGGAACGTGAAGCATAGAAATATTGCAATTTTCTTAAAAAGGTTGATTCATGGTTGAAATTTCAAAATAAGACATTATATATGATATAAAATATTGTGGATAGATGATAGTTCAACAAGTTACTAATAAGAGTAGTGATAGCTTCTTAACATATATTTTACGATGATTTCTTTTTTAAGTTGGTTGGGACAAGTGAAATAATCTAAGGACGATGAATTTATCTTTTTAGGCATTTTAGGATTGAAGTGCTTCTTATTTATGCCTAAAGGTTATGAAAATAACGAAAGTCTAGACATTCTAGTTAGAAAAAGAAAAAGGAAAAATAAAAAAAATATGTGTGGTAATTAGTGTAGATTTATAAAAATGGTCAAAACAGGGCTTTACAAAGCTATTGAGTTCTTAATTCCTTAAGATGAACACTTAGCTACTTTTCGAGGTAATTAGTCGAGGGGGATTGAGATTCTTGGTTTTCTAAAGTGTTTACTTATGGCATTGCGTGAGGACACGATAATAGTTTAGTATGGGGGATTTTGGTATGTGCTTAATTACACATACCTTTTACCTATAAAAACGAGCCTAAAATGACCAAAATATACCAAAAATGCATTGTATTTGTGTGTTTTGTGATTTATGATTGTGCAGGTAACGGATATTCACTAAAGGACAAAAACAAAGCCAAAACCGACAAAACCGAGCACGAGAATGGAAAGAGCATGAAAAGTCAAAAAGTCAACAAGTCAAAGACGAAGCCGAAAACGAAGAAATCTTAAATGGACCAACCCGCACCCATCTAATGGGCCGGGTCAGCCCATTAAGATATTTGAAGACAACCTTAAAAGGTTTTATATCAATAAAGGCCTAAAATAGTCCAACACCACAAAAGCCCAAATCTGCCTTAACAAGCCCACACAAACTAACCTATATTTCTGTTAAACCATCACACCACAGGTCCTAATCTCTTTACACCGTTAGTCCAAAAGGACTAATGGTGCTAGTTCTTAACAAAAGCAAGGGACTAACGTAGTTAGCCCTTTCAACCCCTAAACCTATAAACCTTTTACACAGTTAGTCCTTTAGGACTAACACTGCTAGTCCTTAGGGACTAACACATTTGGTCCCTACATCCTTTAAACCCTTGCACCTTTAGTCCCTTTTTCCCTAACCCCGTTACCCAAATTAAACTAACAGTACCATAAAACCAATTCCCGCTAATCCCACCTATCACTATTCACTCATCTCTAACACCTCAACCCCTGCACCCTAAAACAAACCCATCACTTTCTCCCTTCAACCCCACTTAACAAACCAACAAATCCATGTTGGCAATCCTAAGCCAACTAATTGGACAAAACAAAATCAAAGGCCATGATCTAATTGAAGAAGCACAAGATGGAATTAAGGGATCAGATGAATGCTTGGAATGCACTCACACAAGAAACACACCTCAAGGGCTAAAACGACTATATATGTGTGTGTTTTCACACATAGATTTTCAGGTAGAATATAGTTTTAAAGTTTTAATTATAATAGCTTATTTAATGTATTTTTTAGCTTATTGTACTTTTTATTCAAGTCTTGTAACCGTTTTAATGATTTATTGAAATTTGAGGTTTTTAAGTTATAAAATTCTGAGTTTTTAATTTCCGGTTCCATTGTTGTTAAAAGTACCTTATAAGCTATCATAAGCTCTTATTTAAGCACTTTGTTTAATTTGTTTTCATTAAGTTTTTCAAACTGTTAAGTATTTAAAAATCACCCCTCAATTACCTCAGGATTTTGGAAGATAAGCCAATCCTGTAAGGGCTTATGGACACTACTAGCTTGTCTTTGACAAGCTAGAGCTTTGTAGAATAAGCTCTAAAGAGCAATAATAGATTCCTGTTTAGCTGGAATCAAGGTACAACTCTTATTTCATTTTCTAGCTTATTTTAAGATTCAGCTTATTGTATTAATTAACTGCTTATTTCTGTTGCTTATTTGTGCTTTTCTTATCTTAAGTTAGCTTAATATGCTTAGTCATTAGCTTAAAATAGTTTAGTGTAAGTTTAAATTAAATATGTCTCATTTTCTATTCTATAGCTTATTTTAGTTGCTTATTTATTTAGTGCTTTTTCTTCTCAAGTTAATGCTTATTTGTCAAGAATATACTTAGTTCATAATCTGTTATCAAAAATCAAGGTTTATTTGGAATTGATTTGGTTTAAAATAAGTCTTCAAAAACTTAAAGGTGTGTTTGGCACAAGCAGCACTAACATAAGTTAGTGCTGCCTAAGTCACTCTTATCATTTCAGTCAATTTTGACAAGCTTAAATCTAGTATTAAAGTCAGTTTTCATAAGTTTTAAAGTTTAGATCTCTAGTTTAAGGCTTAATCTTTCCAGGGTTTAAAACTGTGGTGTTCTTGTTTTATAATTCAGCTTATTTTGATTAGATCTTTATTGGTAGCTTTTTGGTGTTAATTTCATGTCAGTTTAGAACCATAATGCAGTAGGAATGATTTAGTCTGAGTGTGCAATTGTTTTGTGTATTTGAGTTCAAAATCTGTCAAAGTCATTAAGTTCTATTTTCAAAGTTTTAAAAAATTCTATTTTCAATAGCCAATTTAAGTAAGATTAAGTTTGTTTTAAGTTCTTATTTTGATAGCATAAGCTTAGTGTAGTATAAGCTCAATCTATTTGAGCTTATTTTCCTGTGACCTCTCCTTCATAGCACCAACACCTCAACACACACTCTCAATGCCAACTGCCCTGGGGTCTTTTTCGTTTATTACATTGCAACATTTAAATTATATAGTCACTTTTTAGTTTTAAGCTTATTTGCTTATTTGCTTTTTAACTGCTTATTTGTTTCAGCTTATTTTCCCATTTTATTTTTTTTAAGTTTAGATTTGTTCAAAGTACTTTTCATGAATTTTTCAGATTTTTATAATTTAGTTTACTATTTTTTATGCATTTTTTAGATTAAAACTGTTTTTAATTCATAATTAATAAAATAAAAGTCAAAAAAATATAATTCTTTTTTCTAAAATTATTTTTAATCATTTAGGACCTTTAAAAATTAAATTTGCTTTTGTAGGGTTAAAATTTGATAGCTTAGGTTTTTAAAGCTCGGGTTTAAATCTCGTTATCGTTTTTCGTGTTTTAACTTTAATTGCTTTTGTTTTAGGCTTGCTTTTCCTTGTTTTTGCATTCTTAATTGTAGAATTAGAATCAAAAAATCATTGAATCATTCAAACACGCGATCACGAACTTATACTCGATTCTCAATTCACGCCTCGTCGGAAAACAACCCGGGAAGGTTTTTTTTGGATTTACTTTGGGTAAAAGTAATCTTCTAGAAGCCTTACGGAATACTCACTCTCTCTTATTATAA
>BQNB010045254.1:0-36266 GCA_026074375.1 Tanacetum coccineum
AGTTTGTCAGTCTGGTTCAATCCAATAAAGCATAACGGCCGTTTGTGTGTATGACCAAAACTTGATCATATCTGAGGACCAAATATGAAGAAACAGGTGGATTGAAGACCGAATCGGAATATTATCTGCCTGTATTTCGGTTCGGTTTGATCCGCGATATATCGGGCACTTTCGAAGTAACTAAAATGACTTCAAATTAACTAAACAAGAAGGACTATTTTTGCAATTTATCCTAAGAAAAAACATAAAAAGATAAAAAGCTTGTAACAACCGATGCCGTTTATATCTTCCTAGATTCTTTAGAACATAACTAAAGTAAACCCCAGATCACAACCCAACACAACCACTTGTGTTTGTGTTTCAAAACACACACTAAAAAACACACACACTAAAAAAAACACACAAGAACCAAGATCTAAAAGATTTAAGGAAATGGGTACTATGCAAACATGGAGGAAAGCATATGGTGCTCTTAAAGATCAAACTAAAGTTGGTTTAGCCCATGTTAATAGTGATTACAAGGTTGTCATTTCTTATATTTTTATATATCCTACTTTATTTGTTTGTTTTATGTAAGTTTATGTTATATTAGTCTGTTTTGCGTTGGACCCAAAAAAGCAATAATTATGTTATATATTTTTGGTTTTTTAGGAAGTTGATGTTGCAATTGTTAAAGCTACAAATCATGTTGAATGTCCACCCAAAGAAAGACACATTAGAAGTAAGTTTTTGTTTTTGTTTTTGGGATTAATTGATGATGTGTTTTTGTGTATAAAATGTTGAAAGGTGAATGTATGTGTTTGTTGTAGAGATATTGGGTGCTACTTCTTCGATTCGGCCACGAGCGGATGTGCAATATTGTTTACATGCTCTAGCAAGACGATTGGCGAAAACACGCAATTGGACGGTATTGTAAATATTGAGTTTTAGATATAGTGTTCGTGTTTATATGGATTGGGGGTTCCTGCAAATTTTTTGTTATTGGACTTTGTTTTCGGGTATAGATTTGGGGTCATTATACCAAAATGTAATAAACTTTCGCCAAACTGTTGTTGAATGTAATGAAATATTTTTTGTACCTTCTGATGTAACAAACTTTTATTATGTTACCAATGTATGTAAGTGAGATTCAATGGTGACGTGTCACCATTATATTGGTAATAGGAGGTCACTTACGTTCATTTGTAACTGTTTAAACTTTCTTCTATCAAAAGGTAAAAAATTAGAGTACATTACATACAACGACACTTTGGTGAAAGTTTGTTACATATTGTTGATTTTCTCAATGAAGAAATGGTCGTGTATAGGACTGATGTAATGTAAAATTTTGTTATACTTAATATCAGGTAGCACTGAAGACATTGATCGTTATTCATCGTGGCTTTGAGGGGAGGGTGATCTACTTCAAGAGAAAACTTTTGAAGTTTCCAACAACGAGGGCATGTTTTTGGTGAAGACATTGATAGTTATTCATCGGGCATTGAGGGAGGGTGATCCTACTTTCAGAGAAGAACTTTTGAATTTTCAACAACGAGGGCATGTGTTGCAGTTAGCTAATTTTAAAGATGATTCAAGCCCCATTGGTTAGTATTGAGTATTGACGCCAATATTTGCTTATATTCATATACTAGGGCGTTTGGCATTGCGTTTTGAAGTGGTTATATGATTATTATGTACCAAACACCGCTTTTCATAAAATTATTTTTAATTATAAACTTTAAATATATATTTCCAGCTTGGGATTGTTCTGCTTGGGTTCGTACGTATGGACTCTTCTTAGAAGAACGACTTGAATGCTTTAAAGCTTTAAAGTATGACATTGAATCGGAGCGTATTCCTAAACCTACTCAAGGTGATGATAAGGTATGTACACAAGTGTCAACATATATAACCAAGTCACACTTGCACACTCTTAACAAGAGGTGGCAAGACAGGCAAAGTAGGCTGGTAACAGGTCAGATCAGGCTTTTCTTTATGGGTTGGGTAAACACTTACTATTTGGTAATCTTCCTTTGTTGTTTTCTTATAAGTGCAGGGTTATAGCAGAACACGTGATTTGGACAGTGAAAAACTATTGGAACATTTGCCTTCTTTACAGCAGCTATTGTACCGTCTTATGGGATGTCGGGTCAGTTATCATCTCTGTAGTCTAAACCGGCATCAAGTAATTTCGTTTAATAAAAGACGTTTTTGTTTTGTGCAGCCTGAAGGAGCAGCTGTTGGTAATTATGTCATACAATACACCTTAGCTTTGGTACTCAAAGAGAGCTTTAAAATATATTGCGCAGTAAACGATGGAATTATAAATCTTATTGATAAGGTGATTTTTTTTCATTATTCATTCTAAACAAACATGGACTTTACATTTCGTTTATTTTTCTATTATTTTATTAATAGCTGTTGATTGATCAACATTTCTTGATATCAGTTTTTCGAGATGCCAAGGCACGAAGCCATTAAAGCCTTGGATATATACAAACGAGCTGGTCAGCAGGTGACATTTTTCATATCATTCAATTTCGATCTACAAGCCTTCAGTTGTGTTATATCTATTAAATGTGCCAAATGCATGGGCAAATTTCGTAATTACAGAGTCAAAGTTATAGTGTGATACAAATATAAGTTTTTGAATATATGGCGACTTTCGGCCAGTTTCCTTTTAAGCTAGGTTATTTCCAGTTTGACCCGTTAGTGATTAAATATAATTGGAATCGATCCTTTCATAAGTAAATGAATCAAAATGCCACTCTGAAAATTATGAAAATGCCACTTATATATTGAATTTTTTGCAGGCCGGGAGTCTTTCCGACTTCTATGAAGTTTGCAAGGGATTGGAGCTCGCTAGAAACTTTCAGTTTCCCGTTCTTAGAGAGGTAGATTACACGCTCCTATTTCATCCAATCTACTATATTGCCTTTCATCCAACTTGGTATTGGGGTTTAATTGGTAATTTAAACTTCTGCAGCCTCCACAATCGTTTATTGCAACTATGGAAGAGTATATAGGAGAAGCACCACGGATGGTATCTATCCCGGCCGAGACACTGGTGCGTGTAAATTCGGTCTTGTATACTTGAAAGTAGATTCTTATTTTATATTATTTATCTGACTGTCTCGTTATATTTTGCATGTTCAGGAATATCCGGAAAGGCTTATGCTGACTTATAAACCAGAAGAAGACATCGAGCCTGCTGAAGATGGAAATTCATCTGTCGATGAAGCAAAACCCGAGCCGATGGACGATTTAGATGTGTCAAGTGATGACCCTGCCCTTGCACCACCGCCTCCCCCACCAACTTTTAATAGTCAAGACCCTGATGATTTACTGGTAATTTGTCCAAGTTCGTTTGTTAGGAGTGTTTGGATGTGATTATCAGACTGATTCTTTCATTAAATGATTATTGCGGCTCGGATAACCAGTTCCTAGCTTTTGGATATAATTAACATTTTTGGGTTATCGGTTTATTACAAGCTGATACAAAGCGGATAATCTGAATCTAATTATAACATCATATAGAGTTTCAAAACACACATTTCAGCAGTCATTGCTTAATATTTTTGTGATTTAACTTTTGGAAATGCATGGTTGTTTTAGGGGCTAAGTTTTGATGCACCAAATCCATCATCAATTGAGAAAAACAACGCTTTGGCTTTGGCCATACTTCCGACTGGTAAATATTTGCTTATCACTAATTTGGTAATTAAAAAGTTCTTTCTTTTTTTAATCTTGGAATGTTTATTTGTAACTTTTTATCTGTGTGCAGACGGGGCGTCAAATGGATTTACTGGTAGGTAGTCAAGCAAAAGATAATGAGCTAACCGGATGGGAACTTGCGTTGGTCTCCACCCCCAGCACCGATATTTCTTCCTTTCAGGAGAGGCAACTGGTAAACTCTTCCACATGTTTGTATACATTATGAAGATATTATGAATAGGAGCAAACACGTGTGGCAAAATGGGTGGGATGCATAATGGTCAACATGGGTTTGAATCAAAAGAAAAAAGGCAATCTTTATTAGCAAGCAAAATATAATGTATAACAATCTGCAAAATTTAAATTGTGTTGTCAGGGTGGTGGATTGGACTCGCTCATGCTCAATAGTTTGTACGATGATGGAGCTTACAGAGCGGCCCAGCAGCCCGTATATGGGGCACCAGCACCAAACCCTTTTGAAACAGGCGACCCGTTTGTTACTGGTCCTCAAACAGGAGCCATAGTTCCGCACGAGTCTAACCCTTTTGGTCCATTTGAACCACAGCCGAATCTCATGATGGCTCAACCGAACCCTTTTGTTGATTCAGGGTTTGGTTCTTTCCCGGTGGACAACAGTCATCCTCATACTACTAATCCGTTTGGAACGTCTTTATTATGAAGATTTTATGAAAGATATATGACGAAACTAGAAAAACCGAAAAAGGTTGAATATTTTTTCAGTGTTAATATGGAATTTAAAAGCTCTTGGGAGTGTTCAGATGCATGTGAAGGTGAAGGCTATTTTTTGTTGTTGATCCCAATCTTTTTTAAATTGATACTTTTGCCTTTGTAATATGTTTTTTAGTAAAAAATTAATCTTGTTTTGGTTCTTAAATAGTGGAATATGTATGAGCTTATGTGTAACAAATTATCCTATAATTGCATACAAAAGTTATGTGCACAAACAAACACATTTAACCAGTAAGTTAAGAACAGTATAATTAATATTTACAGTTAACCCTCTTGGGTCCTTTGACATTGTGTGAAAAACCAACGTTTAGCTCATAAAATGTTGAGGACTTACCAAATATTATTTTCAAAGTTTAAAACTTATTTCATTTTCATTATTTTCATAAAGTTAGAATATAATAATGTTTAATGTTTTCAATATCTTTGTTAAATGAGTAATTTTTACATATCGATATTTTATAGAAGCAAAAAGTTATAGTTAGATTTTTGAGTTAAGTGTTTAGTGTAATGTTTATGCATAATGCGTAAAATAATCAAAATGTAATTCAATTTTTTTATAACAAACAATAATAATTCAACTAAAAAGCCAAATTGTAAAATGAATACGGGTAAGCGGATGTTGGTTTCTCTCTTTAGGTTATCAGAATGACGATTCTTTTTGACTCAGATGTACGCGGTCTTATCGGGTTAATCCTAAGACCGTTTCCGACCCTTCCCTAGCCACTCCTAAAGTATACACCTAGTAAGGTTTGAATCCTTAACCTCTTGTTTGAAAGTCAATGACCTTACCTCGACCTCTTCTTTATATGCTTGTACAATATTTTTTTTTCTAAGTTTTTTGTACAAATGATATGTTATTTATATAGTTGAAATGATAAGTATATATAGAATTATTAAATGTGATTGATATATTTTTTAATGATGGCTATAAGACAACATTTTTAAAAACAAGTCAAACCATTTTGGTGGAAAAGTTAAAATAAAATATAATTTAAAAGAGTATTTCAGGTAATAACACATTACTATTTTTATGTTTTTTTTTTAACTTTGAGAAAAAATCATTTTCTCTTTGTATAGTACGAGACATGTACCAATGCATAACAGCGGTATTATATTACGGCAAACAATTAAACTTGCGATATTTTAGTTATTTATTTCATCGTCTATAAACTAACAAAATAATAAAAGAAAGTTATAATATAATCTCTTAAAAAGTAGGGTTCGTGGATGAATTTTTAAAAAATATTAATGTTAGGAGTAGATAAAAGAAGTCCTCTCTCCTTTTTTAAGTCAACATTATTTAAATTTTAATATACTCCAGTAATTTATGTTTTATTGGAATATTTTAGGGATTAAATATTTCGCTTTTTAAGTTTGAAAGAAAAGACATCCGCGCTTTATACTATGTATTATAGACAGATTTATAGTATGGGTTTTGCTAACCAATGCCCACTGGGCAGAGGTTAGTATGTAATTAATATACACAAACTTTCCTAATTAATATAAAAATACATTAAATACATATTAAATAAATTTATAAAATGCTATATTTGAACATGATTTTGACTTGAATAAACCGAATTTAATGCATTTTTATGTTAATTAGGAAAGTTAGTGTGTAATGAGATGTTTTATACAAATTAACACCTAAAATAATTAGTCAACAAAGATATATATTCCAATTTTTAAACAAGTTTTCTCGTAGGGTTTAATATTAAAAATAAAAGGTTTGATAAAGATTAGGGGTTTCTTATTCTTGTGTTTGTTTTTTCTCAAAACAAACGATGGCGGATGTCCATACGCCCGATCATATTCTCTACAATATACTTGCTCGACTCCCTGCAAAGCCATTATTTCGGTTTAGATGCGTATCAAAACACTGGAACTGTCTTATTAAAGATCCTTACCTTATGAAGTTACGATCGCGTTGTCCGATGATTCTTCTCTCAAACAAAAATAGTCTTGTCGCTATAGATGATAATGTGCATGTTGATGACACGACTAATTCAGTAGTCGAGGTTAGTAGTCCTTTTGGACCAGTAATCTTCCTTTGTTGTTTTCTTATAAGTGCAGGGTTATAGCAGAACACGCGATTTGGACAGTGAAAAACTATTGGAGCATTTGCCTTCTTTACAGCAGCTATTGTACCGTCTTATGGGATGTCGGGTCAGTTACTATCTCTGTAGTAAAAACCGGCATTAAGTGATTTCGTCTAATAAAAGTTAACGTTTTCTTTTTGTGCAGCCTGAAGGAGCAGCTGTTGGTAATTATGTCATACAATACGCCTTAGCTATGGTACTCAAAGAGAGCTTTAAAATATATTGTGCAGTAAACGATGGAATTATAAATCTTATTGATAAGGTGATTTTTTCATTATTCATTTTAAACAAACATGGACTTTTTTACATTTCGTTTCTTTTTCTATCATTTTATTAATAATCATTGATTGATCAACATTTCTTGATGTCAGTTTTTTGAGATGCCAAGGCACGAAGCCATTAAAGCCTTGGATATATACAAACGAGCTGGTCAGCAGGTAACATTTTTCATATCATTCAATTTCGATCTACAAGCAACTTTTTTTGGTACGAGTCTAACCTTGAAATTATGTCCAAACCTGAACTTTCTATATATACAATACCATCGCATTGTTTCAAGTTTCGTAATTCTAGAGTAAAAGTTATAGTTTGATACAAATATAAGGTTTTGAATATATGGCGACTTTTGGCCCATTTCCTTTTAAGCTAGGTTATTAGCAGTTTGACCCGTTAGCGATTAAATATAATTGCAATCGAACCTTTCATAAGTAGATGGATCAGAATGCCACTCTGAAAAATTATGAAGTTGCCACTTATATATTGAATTTTTTGCAGGCCGGCAGTCTTTCTGACTTCTATGAAGTTTGCAAGGGATTGGAGCTCGCTAGAAACTTTCAGTTTCCCGTTCTCAGAGAGGTAGATTACGCGCTCCTATTTCATCCAATCTACTATACTACCTTTCATCCAAGTTGGTAGAGGGGTTTAATTGGTAATTTAAACTTCTTCAGCCTCCACAATCGTTTCTTGCCACTATGGAAGAGTATATAGGAGAAGCACCACGGATGGTATCCATCCCGGCCGAGACACTGGTGCGTGTAAATTCAGTCTCATATACTTGAAAGTAGATTCTTATTTTATATTATTTTTATGACTATCTCATTATATTTTGCATGTTCAGGAATATCCGGAAAGGCTTATGCTGACTTATAAACCAGAAGAAGACATCGAGCCTGCTGAAGATGGAAATTCATCTGTCGATGAAGCAAAACCCGAGCCTATGGACGATTTTGATGTGTCAAATGATAACCCTGCCCCTGCACAACCGCCTCCCCCACCGACTTTTAACAGTCAAGACCCTGATGATTTACTGGTAATTTGTCCAAGTTCGTTTGTTAGGAGTGTTTGGATGTGATTATCAGATTGATTATTCGTTATATGATTATTGCGGCTTCGATAACCAGTTTCTAGCTTTTGGATATAATTAACAGTTTTGGGTTATCGGTTTATTACTAGCTGGAACAAAGCGGATAATTTGATATTCTGAATCTGATTATAACATCATATAAAGAGTTTCAAAACGCACATTTCAGCTGTCATTGCATAATATGGAGTATTTTTGTGATTTAACTTTTGGAAATGTATGGTTGTTTTAGGGGCTAAGTTTCGATGCACCAAATGCATCATCAATTGAGGAAAACAACGCTTTGGCTCTGGCCATACTACCAACTGGTAAATATTTGCTCAGCACTAATTTAGTGATCAAAAAGTTCTTTCTTTTTTTATCCTGAAATGCTTATTTGTAACTTCTTATGAGCGTAGATGGGACGTCAAATGGATTCACTGGTAGTCAAGCAAAAGATGCTGATCTAACCGGATGGGAACTTGCGTTAGTCTCCACCCCCAGCACCGATATTTCTTCCTTTCAGGAGAGGCAACTGGTAAATTCTTTCACATGTTTATATCGTTAGTGATATATTATTATGAATGTTTGGTTAGAAGATATGGTTGGTACGATAGGAGCAAACACGTGTGGCAAAATGGGTGGGTTGCATAATGAGACAAATGGGTTTGAATTAAAAGAGAAAAGGCCATCTCTATTAGCAGGCAATATATAATTTATAACAATTTGCAAAATGTAAATTGTGTTGTCAGGGTGGTGGATTGGACTCGCTCACGCTCAACAGTTTGTACGATGGAGCTTACAGAGCGGCCCAGCAGCCCGTATATGGGGCACCAGCACCAAACCCTTTTGAAACAGGCGACCCGTTTGTTACTGGTCCTCAAACAGGAGCCATAGTTCCACACGAGTCTAACCCTTTTGGTCCATTTGAACCACAACCGAATCTCATGATGGCTCAACCGAACCCTTTTGTTGATTCAGGGTTTGGTTCTTTCCCGGTGGACAACAGTCATCATCATACTAATCCGTTTGGAGCGCCTTTATTATGAAGATTCTACGAAACATATCTGATGAAAACTAGAAAAGCCGAAAAAGGATGAATATTTTCAGTGTTAATATGGAATTTAAAAGCTCTTGGCAATGTTCAGATGCATATGAAGGTTAAGGCTATTTTTTGTTGTTGATCCCAATCTTTTATAATTGATACTTTTGCCTTTGTAATAAGTTTTTTTTATGAAAATTTAATCTTGTTTTGGTTCTTAAATAGTGGAATATATATGAGCTTATGTGTAACAAATTATCCTATAATTGCACACAAAAGTTATGTGCACAAACAAACACATTTAACCAGTGAGTTTTTTTTAACGGCGATTTGAATAAAAGAAAGCTAGCAAGGCGCTAAGAAGAGTTACAAGAAAAAGAAATAGCGTTACAAGGATAAATAATTAGCCACTCTAACCAATTTAGACATGCTTTTCTATATTTAGAAGAAATCCAAGTGTAAGACATAAGTTTAATGTTGTTGAGTAGAAGGTTTTTGCTTGGATGTTGTTTGGATAAGACCATGTTGTTCTTAAACTTCCAGATTATCCAAATAGTTGTTTGAACAACCAAATCAAGAAACTTGACAAGCTTTGGAGAGATGATAGTGTTTTCAACCATATGGATCACATCGTGAAGATCAAAAGATGAATCAATACGGAATTTTCCACCATTTAGCAACTTCCTTCCAAGTGTGTGCCGCAATCTTGCAAGAGACAAACACATGATCTTCCGTTTCAACATCTTCACCACACATAGGCCAGTGCCGGTACTGAGTATTCTGATGCCCTGGACGAGTCGGTCCAATAATGGCCCTTATAAACAAAATATCATGTAATATTTTACGTGTTTGAAACCTAATCAAGTTATATGGCTCATCCATACACACCTATTTTTATTTCATAAACAAAATGTTACGATATCAAAGATAAACTCCAGATTACAAGTATGCAAAAAGGCCAAGTAATATTATAGTTTGCGGAAAAGTTAATTCTTTTGGTAGATGTAAAGAAACAAACAATTAACGTGTGTTAAAAATCAAAGATATAAAATAAAAATATAATTACAACAGGAGTCAATATTGAAACAAAAATCTATGCGTTCCGTTAGAAAGTAACTACTATTAGTATGGATCGGTTTTAATTTATGAAAAATGATTGTTATGTCTAATTTGAAAGCATACTTGTATACTCAATGATTTGATTGATGCATTTGAAAAAATGGTTGGTGGGAATTTGAAGAGAAAAAATGCATAATATAATTGTATAAGTGATTTATGCATTAGACATGTATTTAAACATTAATTGTAGTATATGACATTACTCTTAATTTATTATTATCCTTTTTAGGAGAGGATATAAAGACCTTCTAAAAAGTCATTTGTATCCCTTTATGTTTTCGGTTTTTTTATAATTTTATTTATATTATAAATTTATGAAATGAAAAGCGCAAAACAAAAATTATAAAGTTTAACGAGTAAAAAGTATTAAACTGACAAAAAATACGAAAAACAAACGGATAAAAAACTATGTTGCAACGTAAACAGATGGACAAAGAAGATACAAACTACAAAAAAATTATCCCTTTTGTGAGCTATAAAGATCTTTATAGTAACACCCATCACTTTTATATACCTATTTTTCAAATCCGAGATAACTAGACAAGACATGCTATAAAAAGTGAACAACTCTCCCATAACATAATTTACCATTTTCAGATTCATTTCCTCAAATTTTCCTTTCTGTCATGTAAGAATATAGAATTTGATGCCCCTAAAATATTGATGCCTTAGACGGTCGCCTAGCTCGCCCAACACCAAATCCGGCCATGCATAGGGCATCTCACAGTATCAAGGTCTACACCCCTACCAAATTGTACAGTAGAAGCTACAGTGCTTCTACTGTACAATGCTTTGGGCCTGGGCTCAAAATTTGGGCCGGCCAAAATTTTTTTTTTTTTTTTCGGCATAATTTTTTTTTTAATTTTTGGCACAAAATAGAGGGAAAAAAATATTACAAAAGTACCGATTCAACTTTAAAATAATCGACATAGTCACAAACGTACAACTTTAAAAAACGACGCAATAAAAAATCGGCGTACGGTAAGTAAAAAAAAACAAAGGTTTAAACATGAGGCCCAACACATAAGCCCATATAAAAAAAACAAACTATTAAACATGAGACAAAAAAAAATCGCAAAAAAAAAAAAAACTAAAAATAAATAAATTACCGCCCCGCAACAACGCGCGGGACATAAACTCATATAAGGAAAAAAAACAAATTATTAAACATGATACCGAAAAATAAACCCGCACTATTAAACATGAGACCGAAAAAATAAACCCGCACAAAATTAAAAAAATAATAATAATAACAATGGCCCGCAACAACGCGCGGAAAATTAACGTCCCGCAGCAACGCGCGGGTAATCCTACTTGTTCCTACACATTAAATATATAAAATTTCATATTTTCACTCTCTCTTCACTTTTCATCTTATTTCCCATAACATAATTTACCATTTTCAGATTCATTTCCTCAAATTTTCCTCTGTCATGTAAGAATATAGAATTTGATGCCCCTAAAATATCGATGTCTTAGACGGTCGCCTAGCTCGCCCAACACCAAATCCGGCCCTGCATAGGGCATCTCACAGTATCAAGGTCTACACCCCTACCAACAGTCTTATTAATATTTACATTTAACCCTCTTGGGTCATTTGACATTGTGTGAAAAACCAATGCGTTTAGCTCATAAAATGTTAAGGACTTATCAAATATGTTATCTTCCAAGTTTACAACTTATTTTGGGTAAATGTCATTTATTACCAATTTACTTTCAACTTACTTTTTTTGTACACATTACACCAACGAACTTGTTTGTTTTGTGATAATATTACCCATATGACCGGCTAGATTTCCACGTCATTAATTTTTTATTTTTTTTCCAAATGTGCTAATACACTCCACCTTGGCAATAATGTTTGACTTATCAAATTATTTACAGTAATATTTAACAAGTAAGATGACTAAAAAGCCATTCATACAAGTATAACTTATCCTTGGATTTCATCACTTCCAACATTATTTTATAGGGAGCAGCTTTTTAAGCTATCTATAACTTATCTTTTAATTTCATCCACATATCTCATATCACATTCATCCCTACACTCAAACTTTTGACTTTCTCAAAACCTGTAAACACAAAGCTCAGCCCACCCTCGTCTCCACCATTGTCACCGTCCGTCACTGCCATTCTTCACCATCATTAACCTTGCACTTCGATCATTGGTCGAATATGTGAAAAAAACACATACACATGCAAGGATATTTTTTATTTAATCGATTAGCAGTAGATAGATTCACATTAAGCTTGTTTCACGATCTTGTGCCACGATGGTGTGAGATGATTTTGTGGGTTGTTTATGATGGGTTATTGTTTCTTGTGATTTTAGGATTTGGTTTGTGATGTGAGGGTTTGTTGACTCTTTTGTGTTTGTTAACTACCTCCACCACAGTTGTCGTTCCTCCACCACAGCCGCCCTTAGTGGGTATGTGAGGTTTTGATTGTTTTGTGTTTGTTAACTACCTCCACCACAGTTGTCGTTCCTCCACCACAGCCGCCCTTAGTGGGTATGTGAGGTTTTGATTGTTTTGTGTTTGTTAACTACCTCCACCACAGCTGTCGTTCCTCCACCACAGCTGCCGTTCCTCCACCACAGCCGCCGTTTAAGATGTAGTCGCCGGAAGGGTACCGTGACTGTTGATCTTATTGTGATGAGGGTTAGGATTTGGTTATTTTTTGTTTGTTGTTGAGTTTTTGTACCACACGAAGTTGTTGAGTTTTTGTTATGAATTGAAGTGGAGGTTTGATTGGGATTTGGATTTGGGTTGTTGAGTGTTATCGGTGATGGTTTGATGATGGTTGTTGTTGTTAAGTGTGAATCTGAGTTTAGTTTGATTTTGTGAAGGTGGTTAGGATTTTTGTTTTTAGATATGGATGATTTTTGTGCAAGCATTTGATAATATGATGTAGTACTTGTGCATTTATTAAAGTCACGTTGATGAAATATATGTAGATTTATTTGTTGCTCTGTCCATTCTATCTAGGGTAGCAGCCATTTCTAATAGATATAGAGAATACAAGGGTAATATAGTCATTTTATGGTAATATTGGTCATTACGGTACGCATGAGAAAGTAGGTTGATAATAAATGGCCTTTACCCTAAAATGTTTTTGACAGCGTGGAATGTTTATGCCAGCGTGTCAGTGACAAGTTGTGATATTGGTGATGTCAAACAAAATTTGAAAGTAAGTTGGTGTAATGTGTACAAAAAAAAAGTTGATCATTACGGTATAAATGAAAAAGTAAGTTGGTAATAAACGGCATTTACCCACTTATTTTCATTATTTTCATAAAGTTAGAATATAATGATATATAATTTTTTCAATATCTTTGTTTATAGAAAAGGTTGGATAAATGAGTAATTTCTATGTATCTTATCTTTACTTGAGTACCTGTACATAAAGACATGGGTGAAGCCAGAAATTTGAGTTGAGGAGGGCCGTAATTACTTGTTATATTATAGTAACATTGCAATTAATAAACCGTTCAAACTCTTTACAAGAAGGGCTAGTTCATTTCATTATATGTTACAAGATCAGTAACGACTTTTACATTCCTTTTTATATGTCTTACTATCCTTTTATAATCATCAAATAAGCCTTTTTTTTAAAAAGTGTTAGAAGAAATTTCTAGAGTCTAAACTACACATAACTAATTATATCACTAAAAGATATTTTGTACTTTTTAAATAAAAAATTACTATAGATAACATTCTAAATCGAGTTTTCATTTTAATAACAAGCTTTGCTGTGTGTCAACGTCAGTCTAGTAGAGTTGGTCAGAAGCTCTTTCTCATGTGAGAGGTTTCAAGTTCGAGTCTCCTTATAGTGGTTTCTTCCTGTAGTCGAATGAGAGTGAGCTCCCACTAACTACACTAACTATATTTGTGCTAACACAGTCGTTCTAAAAAAAACATTGTTGTATCCAAAAAAAAACTAACACTATATTTAAGATTGAGCTAACATAAGCAATTATTAAATGTGAAAGGGCAAAAACTGAAATGTACAAAGTCACAAATATAAAGCGAAAAATTTCGCAGTGACCCGTTGGAAGTAGTGTGATCTTGTTATCACCCTGACATTTTTTCTTCTTTCCAAATTGACCTTTTAGATCGCGCACGCATGTGAGTGATCTAATTTTGGACACGTGTCATGTTTTTACTAGTTTTGAAGGAAATAAAAAAAATAAAAAAAATAAATTTGGATCGCGCCTATACTAAAGTGATCTACTTTTTTGTTTTTTTTTTACAAAAACAACTTCTAAACTTTTTAATATTTACAACTTTTTTATATAACAAACTTTATTCGTCAAATATTTAGCAAATATCTAGCCCATTCGTTAATAAAAAAAAATACCGTTGCGAAGAGCTCTAAATTACGAACAAAACGAGCCAATATTGATATGCTTTTGAGGTACGTACGATTTTATAAAAAATGTTAAAGTTTGATATATATATTTATATGTTTGCGTTTTTACAAAAACACCCCTTAAACTTTTTGATGTTTACAATTTTTTTATGTAACAAACTTTATTCGTCAAATATTTAACAAATATCTAGCGCATTCGTTAATAAAAAAATACCGTTGCGAATAACTCTAAACTACGAACAAAACGAGCCCAATATTGATATGCTTTTGACGAACGTACGATTTTATAAAAGATGAGCCCAAAATGTTAAAGTTTGATATATAAATAAATATATATCAAACTTTAACATTTTTTATAAAATCGTACGTACGTCAAAAGCATATCAATATTGGGCTCGTTTTGTTCGTAATTTAGAGCTCTTCGCAACGGTATTTTTTTTATTAACGAATGCGCTAGATATTTGCTAAATATTTGACGAATAAAGTTTGTTATATAAAAAAGTTGTAAATATTAAAAAGTTTAGGGGTTGTTTTTGTAAAAAAAAAAAAAAAGTAGATCACTTTAGTATAGGCGCGATCCACATTTATTTATTTTTATTTCCTTCAAAACCAGTAAAAACGTGACACGTGTCCAAAAGTAGATCACTCACATGCGTGCGCGATCTAGAAGGTCAATTTGGAAAAAAAAATGTCAGAGTCATAACAAGATCACACTACTTCTAACGGGTCACTGCGCAAATTTTCGCAAATATAAAAGCTTTTCTTTTGGCTCACAAGTAAACACGTATGACGTATGTGACCTTTTGGTCATCTTCCCCATGAAAGAAAGTCATCTTCCCCACAAAAGAAAGCAAGAAACAAACCAATCCAAGCTCTGTTTTTCTAAAAAGTACTAACCGTTTTGGTCATCTTCCTCATCAATGATTAAAGACTTTATGAAGCATGGCAGAAAATCAAGCTACAAAGTGGGTTTGCTTGCCGGTTGGGGTGGCCGAGCATCCGCTAACGTGAAAGATGTGATATATTGATTGAATGAATTCCAATTATATAAGATGTCATGTTTATTTATAATAGAACATGGCTTAATAAATAAGCTAACATAACCCTAAACCTAATGGACCCTAAGCCCGTGATTAGACTTGGGCCTTAATTAACCTATCATCTAACATTCCCCGGCAGATCCGGACGTACGAACAGGATAAAACGTTTAAATCGCTTTCTTCTTGTCTTCTTGTCTTCTCCTTCTTTTAATTGTTTCCTTTGCACAAAGATCGACTTGTATTTGACGACATAATTGTATACTAATTGTATACTGCTTCGCGGTTTCCTCCGTTTTTTATAACGTTTTTTTACGTCATGGCTTACTTTGCCTTTAAGAAGGAGCGGCAATTTGGTGATCAACGACATTGATCTTCAACAACAAAGAAAATTATATGAGGAAGAAAAAAGAAATATGGTTGGTACTATTTAACATACATTTTATGAAACAACATCGTCAAATACCACAATATGAATATAAAGTTACAAAAAGCCATATTACATTACTATATATATCATTACAGAAGTCACGTGTCACCATTTTAGATGGCCAAAACACTGTTCACGCTAAGCACTGTAGCAAGCTACAGTGCTTGGTCCGGCCCAATTTTTTTTTTTTCGTTGCTACAGTGCTGGGCCGGCCCAAATTTTTTTTTTTTTTTTTTTTTTTAAATTGTTGGCACAAAATAGGGGAAAAAAAATGTTACAAAAGTACCGACGCATTCAGATAAAAAAATACCCGCGGTTACTATTCATCGGCCCAAAAAAATTTTATACCTGTGGTTACTGTTTATCGGCCCAAAAAAAAAAAAACTTTATACTCCCTCTTTCTTTTGTCAAAAATAAGAAGAAAAAAAAAATTACGTTTACGACTTTCTATCGGCCTGGGCCAAAAAATAAAATAAAAATATCCCCTTTATTGAAAAAAAAAATTTGTCATTTAATATGAGGAAAAAAACAAACTATTAAACATGAGACCGAAGAAATTAACCCGGACAAAAAAAATGCCCCGTAATAACGCGCGAAAAAATAACGCCCGCAGCAACGCGCGGGTAATCTTTCCTTGTTTTCTTATTATGATAAATTTGTGGCGTGTCTCCGTGATCATATTGCATGTTGATCCATTTGTGGACGTCTCTTTGACTAAAGAACACATTAAATTACCTATTACCTATTCCTATAAATATAAAAAGAGTAGTCACACCTTTATAATCTATACTTGCAACCAGAGACGGAGCCAGGAATTCTTATTAAGGGGCCCAATTTTTTCATCAATAACATACAATTTCTTGTTTGAGAAGTTCTTCTTAAAATATTCTTTCGGTAGTAACATACTCCGTACAAAGTATAACTGAACATCCTTTTAGTATATGGTCTTTTCAGAAGCTCAAATGGTTTTTCCAAAACCATATGCGAAAGAATATATAGTTCAATGTATAGTTCAAATTTAACGTATAACTTAACATCCTCACTTCAAGACATTCTTCGAACTATTTGAGCTTTTAAAAAACACTCATACATAATATTTCAAGCATAAATAAGAAAAGTTATAAAGTGAAAGGGTTTAAATAAAAATTCTTAACAAAAGGACAACACCAACAATAAAAAACTGAATAAATTTATCTTACTTTTGTGGTTCATCTTCCTGTACCTTCAAACCTCCATTAAAACAATTAAACAAGCATCTAGTTTCTTTGTTTAAACTCTTCTTTTCTTTCTTTTTTTCTTCTCATTCAGTTTTTCGAATTCTAAAACGCTTCGATCTCTAAAATGGTTTCTGGGAACCACCTTCTCATAGGGTACGTCCGCTGCTGTTAGGGGGGGCCGAGCACCCTCCAGTCCCCCCCTGGCTCCGTCCCTGCTTGCAACAACACCAAAACGTGCATGAGAATAAGTACATGCAATAGATTTATCATTTTGTAAGCATAAGTGAAAAGAGTACACTAGCCTATACTTTCAGTTTTAACTATCACATGGATGTCCAAAAATAATTACAAAATCTTTTTTTTTACAACAAAAATTGCTACCTTAGCCATATCTTTTCAGTTTGTTATAAAAATTGTGTTTACTTTTTGCCATTGTATGTAGACTGCTATTTTTATTGTCATTGTGTCGCTCAACTTTTAAATTCGTGCTATTGTGTGTACTGATGACCTACATGACATGCTAGAGCAGGTAAAGTTAACGACCGTTTGTTTTTTATTGCAACGTTAGTCCTTTATACAAACGATCGTTTGTAATTAACTTTAATTTTTTTTAAAGTCTCTTTTCTTATTATTTTTAAGATTTGTGAACATTTTTACACACATTTTTATACATGTTTTTTACATATATTTTTATACACACACGCTTTTATACACATTTTTATACACACGTTTTTATACACATTTTTATACACACATTTTTATACAAACGTTTTTATACTCACATTTTTATACACGTTTTTATACACACGTTTTTATACACACGTTTTTATACACACGTTTTTACACACGTTTTTACACACATTTTTGTACACGTTTTTATACACACATTTTAAACAGGCATTTTTATACACACGTTTTTACATATATTTTTACACACGTTTTTATACACACGTTTTTACACATGTTTTTACACATGCTTTTATGCATACGTTTTTATACACGCATTTTTCACATGTTTTTACACAAATTTTTATACACGTTTTCATACACACGTTTTCATATATACGTTTTTACACATGTTTTTACACACTTTTTTATACACAAGTTTTTACACACATTTTTACACACGTTTTTATACACATGTTTTTACACATGTTTTTACACACGTTTTTATAAATGCGTTTTTACACATGTATTTATACACACGTTTTTACACATGTTTTTACACATGCTTTTATACCCATGTTTTTATACACGCATTTTTTCACATATTTTTACACAAATTTTTATACACGTTTTCATACACACGTTTTTACACATGTTGTTACACACAATTTTATACACGTTTTCACACACGTTTTAACACACTTTTTATACACACGTTTTTATACTCGTTTTAAAACATATTTTTATACACACGTTATTATACTCGTTTTAAAACACACATTTTAATACACACGTGTTTTACACACACTTTTACACATGTTTTTACACACGTTTTGTATAAAAATATGCATAAAAATTGTATAATAAGTGTATAAAAATGTGTATAAAAATGTGTGTATAAGCATGGGTATTAAAACGTGTGTATAAAAATGTGTGTTTTAAAACGTGTGTATAAAAACGTATGTATAAAAAAGTGTGTTAAAACGTGTGTGAAAACGTTTATAAAAATGTGTGTAAAAACATGTGTAAAAACGTGTATAAAAACTTGTGTAAAAACATGTGAAAAAATGCGTGTATAAAAACATTTGTAAAAACGTGTGTATAAAAGCATGTGTAAAAACGTGTGTATAAAAATGTGTGTATAAAAATGCGTATTTAAAATGTGCGTATAAAAATGTGTGTATAAAAATGTGAGTATAAAAATGTGTGTATAAAAATGTATGTATAAAAATGCGTGTATAAAAATGTGAGTATAAAAATGTGTGTATAAAAATGTGAGTATAAAAATGTGTGTATAAAAGCGTGTATATAAATGTGTGTATAAAAACGTGTATAAAAATGTGAGTATAAAAATATGTGTATAAAAACGTGTGTATAAAAATGTGTATAATAACGTTTGTATAAAAATGTGTGTATAAAAAGATGTGTATTAAAATATGTTTAAAAATGCGTGTATAAAAATGTGTGTATAAAACGTTTGTATAAAAATGTGTGTATAAAAATATTTATAAAACGTGTGTATAAAATGTGTGTATATAAAAATATGTATATAAAAGTATGTGTATATAAAAATATATGGAAAAAACATGTATAAAATGTGTGTAAAATCGTTCATAAATCTTAAAAGTAACAAGAAAAGAGACTTTATAAAAAAATCAAATTTTAAGTTAATTACAAACGATCGTTTGTATAAAGGACTAACTTTGCAATAAAAAAATAAACGGTCGTTAACTTTACTTGCTCTAGCAGGTCATGTAGGTCACCAGTACACACAATAACACGAATTCAAAAGTTGAGCGACATAATGACAAAAAAATAGTAGTATACATACAATGACAAAAAGTGACAAGTATAATACACTAGTTTATTGACCCGTGAAATTCACGGGGCCTTAAGAAACCGTTGACAGCGTTTTTATAAGAGATCGATTTGTAGTATTACGTAATAAATTACATATTAGCTCCGCGAATATAAAATATTAATGCTAAATTATGATATATATATTTAAAAATATATCACTTTGAAAAAAAGTAAAATAATTTAACAACATAAAAAAATGGTATTTAATTTTTTTCATGTAAATAAATGATATATTAGATGTATGAATAGAAAATATTAATGCTACATTATGATACAAATAAAAATGTAAAACATTAAAAAAAGTATTTAATTTTTATTGATATATAATTTGAAAACATCTCCTTTTGAAAAAGAGTAAAATAATGTAACAATAAACACATAAAACATTTGATGGCCTTTAATAAAAGCTTAATAACAAATTTTACTTTTTACAATAACAAAAATTACTTGTTATAGTCACAGGGCAATAAATTGAAAGCGTTAAATAGTGTTTACATAAGAGACCAATTTGTGATATTATATAAATAAATCTTTTGTCACATATATAAATAGAAAATTAATGCTACAACATTACGATACAAATAATTTTGAGAATATTTCCTTTTGAAAAAAGAGCAAAAAAATATGACAGCATAAAAAAATGTGTAATAACAAACACACGTTAACAGTGTTGTTTAGGGCATTTAAGTAAAGTTTGATTAGAAAACAAATTACGTTTTTAGGTTGTTTATTAACACTAAGAGTATATATTATGTGACATGTCTTTCAAAAATTGATTTTTAATAATCAATAACAGTAATGGAAAGTGATTGGTAAGCGTTACGTTTTTTATCTCTATTTTCGTTTTGGGGCTAAATGAGATGTTACTTTACAACTACAAGTGTGATTTTCTCGCGCTTCCATGTACCTCCACATTCTCTTTGAAGAAAGAATTAATATTTGAGCTATCTCTGTAGTTAATTTGCTGAAAAGTGGAAAGTTTTACTTTTTTTTTCAAAGGCAAGCTCCATCATACAGTCGTGGTGTTGGCAATGGTATCTTAATACTTTTTGAGAGTAAACTGCATAAAGACCATTCTCTGTGGTTTGTAGTTTGTGGCACTAATCATCCCTAGCCGATACTATTGCCACTAATCATCCTTGAGTGGCCAAATGTTCGGTAAAAATCATCCTTATTGAGGGTGATTTTTGCAAAAACTTTTGCAAAAATCGGGATATTTTTTGTCGAACGTTTCACCACTCATGGATGATTAGTGCCAATTGTAAAGCTCGGATTATTAGTGCTTTAATACTACATAACCAACATAAATGATGTTTCCAGTTTCTTCTTCTTTTTTTATTTAACTGCATTCTCATAATCTCATTTTGGTTTCTAGCATTTCTATTTGCTGACCATTTTCTTCATTATTTATTACTTCTTTATTATTACATCTTTCTCACATGGGTGGTCTGAGGAAATCTGGTGTAGCAGCTACAGTGTCTGCTACAGTGCTACAGTACCGGCCCAAAAATTTAGCCCAAAATCCGGCCCAAAGTAAAAAAAAAATATACAAAAACGGACCTTTGAACTCTTTTGAATGTGGGTTTATCGACTTGGTTTTTTCATCAAATTTTTTAAAAAAAAGGCCCCTCAAGTTTTTTTTATTCTGCCCTCTCGCGCGCGCTATGACTGGCGCGGGTTTTTAATCGCAGATCGGTTCTTGCACAAAATGCATTATTATCAAATACATAAATTCTCGCTTGTTGCTCTTGTAATCTTCATTTCCTTTTCTTTTCTTCATCATGTGGCTGATGATTTAATCTACGCTTCCTTATCAGCCGCACTCCTTATGCTAAAGCTGTTGTTGTCAAAGATAGTAGAAAGGTAATACTATCAGCTATTCTTTTTTACGCAAAACTGCTAATAATCTCACAAGAAGTGATATTTCCTAGTATGAACTTTTGATATCCTCATTTCCCAGCCACAAAATTTTACTATTCACCTTTAATATTTATTTTTTCTTTTAAAAATTATATATATATAATTTTTTAATACAATATAAGTTTAATAAATTAAATATATTTATATATAATAATATATTTTCTCTCTCTTATTATTTTCTCAAACCTTTCCAAATCTTTCAAACCATTCCCGATTCCTAATACCATTAATAAATTAAACGCACCCTTAAAGTCTTGTGGGTGCCATTCTTTTTTAAGAAAGAATAATCGACAATCACAAAAAAATCAAAAACAATTTCATCTTCATCATTCGTGTCGCCCCCATTTTTCACAAACACATAATGTAATCTTTTTTACATGTATTTTTAAATTCCCGTCTCGGTTTTATCTATTACACTTTAATCATCTGGGTTATTTCATTGTGAAAAAATAGTCAACAGTCAAAGAACCCAATTTTTTTGAATCTAACCCATTTTCCAAATTGTCACAAATTTTGGACACTAACCATAGTTTCATCTTTTTTGTAATCACATAAGATTAAACATATCAATATACTTTTGATTTCATTCTCATTTTTCGGATCTGATTGGAACAATTGCATCAGGGTGATACAAAACAGACTTCAAACCTCCTATGGCACCATCGTCAGCCTAACATCCAAAATAACAAAATATAAATCACACATTAAGCATTAGCTAATCGATTATGAAGTGTATTACTACAACTCTGGCTACTTGGACTTATAACTTAAAAACTCAAGTACATATCAGGTTAAGTCTACTTTTATATGCAAATCCTCGTCATGTTGCTTTGGTCAGAGTAGTAACAACCAACCAAATCAAATGATAATTGTAAATCATTTCTATCCTAATAAGTAGTAGTGACCAACCTTAAAAGTGATTTTTGTGCTAATTTCATTACAACAACACAAGCATTTGGCTAAAATTTGGTATCTATCTGATGAAGTTCCATCATTTGCATACGAATAGAACCTCATAAACAGGTTAAAAGTCACATAATATTAAATTTTAAAGAATAGAACCTCAAAAACTACTTTTAACCCGAACCTAATTGACCTAGTACCAATCCACCGACTCACCCATCTTGCGGGGAATAAGTAATAGTAGCTAAAAAAACATGCATTTAGTATATTGGTTGTTGTAATTCAGAAGAAACTGAAAGTTAGCGGGTCAACCCGACCAGACACTAAGCCATTTGACCCATTTCGCAACCAATCTTGTTTTTACACATCACACATCCTACTGATATCTGACTATAACTCCCTCCAAGATCATTTCTGATATACGATGTCTCCATAGTGTAACATGCATCATTTCAAACTTTTAGTCTAGAACTGTCATTTCAAACATTTAGTCTAGAACTAATTGTGAATGAATTCTTTTGGTTAAGTTTTATCCCCGACGGGTCAAATGGGCAGAAAGTAGTCCAAAGAGTATGATAAAAATATACAACCTTCTAAAGTGCTTATCATACAACTTTCTTAATCATTAATGCAGACCAGTTTCGACCAGTACAAAATTACTATCTGTTTTGACCAGTTACCCAAACATCCCACTTGTCAACTTTTGTACCCACTGCACTTAATTTCTGGATTCAAAAATCTTTAAAATTATAACATGTCAACTCTAGTAACCAAACAGCCCACGTTTCAACTATGTTATATAAAGTACTAAACATTTGCACCACCATCATTTTTCCATTTTCACAGAACACGACTCAGATTTAATATGCTTACACGTTATAAGTCCACCAAAACAATTCGATTCGTTCAAAAAAGAGAGCAGATGCACATAACCCCTCGCATATTCAGAAAAGCCGTTACCAAGATGCTTCATTTTTCGAATGTTCCAAAAGACTCAACAACCCCGACTTCCTTACTGCCGAGCCTGTCGCATCTTTAATAAAACCATCAGATATGGCGTACAAAATAGGTCCTTTCCACCCTTGCAATGTATCATCTTTAATATCATCACCTTCAACATTAACATCATGAAACCCTTCCTTTCCATTGCTTAACTGAATAAAACCAATTAGAAATATTAACTTGCATATCTAAACGCTCCTTAAAGGACACTTATGAATAAAACCAATGCTACACTTCCATAACATAGTAATTTCGTATTCATATATGTTCAAAATGCTTACCACCCGTGGTGAAAGTGCTAAAGGCCATACACCTTTGTAGCCCCACATCTTTGGAGACGTTTATAAACTTGTGAACCGCTAACTTTTCTTAGTCATACAATGGAGACAACTGAAACAACCACCTGAATTTAGTATAAAATTTCATCATCTGATGGCGAGGTAAAAATAAACTAACATGTAGACATTGTATTGCCTCTAACTGCCCAAATATATTAGAAATATGATCACTATAAAGATAAGATTTTCATTTTCATATTAAAGTATTAAGAAATTCAAGTAAATACATATCTTTAATTTGAAATTGCGATCTTACATAACTATGTAGGTAGTGATCTCTGTGAAAATTAATATTATCAACTAACAAATAGTGTGATCAAGAATGAAACCATAGCCAGTTTGGGTGAATCAGGTAACAAAAAGGTCGTACCATGGTTTGTCCAAGTTCTTATTCTATAAACACGAGGGCAATGTCATTTCTGTATGACATAATCTCTAAGAATCATAAAACATAAAACATAAAACAAACAATCAAATCAACTATCCTCACTGACATGAGCAAGTCAATAAAACAACCATCGAAACAAACCCTTTGACATGAGCAAGTCAATAAAACAACCATCGAAACAAACCCTTTGACATGAGCAAGTCAATAACACAACCATCGAAACAAACCCTTTGACATGAGCAAGTCATAAAATGTCCTATTATAAAATATGATGCATTTTTGTTTGAATATGTTAACGTAATGTATTAGTTGTCAAACTATGCATCATATTTGCAAAATACACTACCTTTGTGCATGCCAATGTAATATGTGATTGTAAACCTTCACATAACTTTTTTTTTGTAAAAAGTACCTTGCAATTGCTAACTTTTGTCCACAATATATAGTTTATCAGTAAATTGAGCCTTTCTATCCGATTTTAGCAATAAATTATCATTCTTTGTAGCAAATAACTCTAGACACACTATAGATATCATGTGAATAGAAAAGTGTTAGTAATCTATCCGCTGAATAAGCTTGTAATCATACTTCCACACTCCGTATTGATATCCTTACATTAATGCATTAATGAAAGGGTTTGATAAGAGACCATATGATAAAGTCTAACTAAATAGCTAATTGGGCTTAAGATGCATTTCATCGAATGGTTAGAGAGCCTCAAATCATCTTGAAAAACAAACAGTTTCAAAAACAAAAAAATTTAAAACTGAACATGGCTATCAAAATAAAACCAAAAAAAAATCTTCAATAATACAGTCTTTTAAAAATAAAATCAATAGGAGTTAGATAGCTTACACCTTCAATTATGTATGGAGATAAAACACAAATTCAATTTGCTCGAATCATTGTGTGCTGAATTTTTAACCTACAAAAAATAATGCTACGAATATAATCAATTGATGAACAAATAACCAATCTTATGTTTCATCTCAATTCATAACATCATAACTACTTTCCGAAAATAATAAGTAGATCATAGACAGAGATGAAGATGTGCTAAAGTTATACTTTCAAAATTAAATTGAGTAGATGATGAAGAATCGTTCTTTTAATGTGTTTGCTACGGAATGATATATGAAACCTGAAAAATCAAAAGATCAAAACAAAATTAGCTGGACCTAAATCAAAACTGATCAAGAATTGCGAAAGGATATGATAAATATGAATGAATCATTCGGGAAAAGAAATTTAAACTAAGAATTAGTGAAAGTATCCGAAAACTAAAATGCACAATAAATTATAAACTGATAAAACTGCAAAAACAGAGGATGAAGACAATGCTGTTATGAACTTACGATCATATGAAAAAAAAGATGGATGATGATGATGGGTTTATGACTCATTGGTTGAGGTTTATGGAATGAATGGTAGTGGTCGTTTGATGTTTAGTTTAGTGAGTTTTGAAAACACGGGTTACAACCGATGGTCGCAGTTTATTCGAAAATTAGGAGGCCCGAAATTTATGGGAGAAGCTTTGACTAATTGAATTTTATTTTAAATAAAGTTTAATTTAAAATTTTCATGTAAAGTTACTAAAGTAGACATCTTAGAATTTTAGTATTTCTTTTTTAGAGGGGTATTCATAGTCTTTTTCAACTTCTGTATATTGGAATATATAGATTAGTTTTAACGGGTCAGTTTAGTACGGGTCAAATTAGTACATAAACTTGTAATTGTTCTTGATGTCCTATTTGTTTGTTTAATTGATATGAAGTTGGTTAATACTTTTCGTTTTACTTTCTGATGTAACAAGGAAGCTGCAATTATTTTTCTCTTATTCTTGTGTATGTTGAGGAGTAAGACGAGGATACTCGCCAGATGAGTATGTCTCCGGTCTGGAAGATATTCATTTTCTGTAGTATTTCTATTTTAAATCCGATTACGATTTAAGAAGTTTAGAAGTGTAATCGTATGTTTTTATCTAATGTAAACGATCTATATGCCGAGGAATGGAAGTACTGTATTTAGAATCTGGAAAATCAAATTCTCGAAAATATTTCTGTTTTGAATATTTCTGGAAAATATTAGTGTTATGAATCTGGGAAATCAAATTATGAAAAATATTTCTGTTTTGAATATTTTTGGAAAAATCTAGTGTTTTTGAATCTGGAAGCAGGAAAGTAGTTTCATAGTAGTATAATTTAGGGATAAAAAAGTGTCAAAAGTTGAACATTTGCGTACTCTTAGTTGTAAAAGTACTTTCATAGTAGTATCATTCAGGGATACAAAAAGTGTCAAAGTGAACCTTTACTTACTCTTAGTGGTAAAAGAAAGTGGCTAAAACATCTTAAATAGACTTTGGTGTACAAGAAATTGACACCTTTTTCTTCCTAAAGAGAAAAGACACTAAAAAGTTTGACCCTTTTGCTTACTAAATATAGTGTAAGAATAGACTTTTAGTAATTCCTGTATTACTTACTCTTTTTTAGTGGGAGTTTACAATATAGCTTTTAGGGGTTGTTTTCTTATTTTTTGCTTACACTTGTTTTAGTAAGCAAATGTCACAAATTTTATAGTGATAACACTCAATTTATATGTTATTTGGGGCCCACTCACACACTAAAAACAAGTTTTTTGTCCTCTTTTAGTTTTCATGAACGCCCAGTAAAATGACGGTTGCCCATTTGGTGGGCTCCTCCGGTGTCATGGTGTGGGTACAGAGGTGCCATATCGAGCTCCACATAGACATGGTGGGGGTGGGCGCTATGATACCTAAGGCTCTTAGTGGCAACCCCTTAAGCTACTTTTATCAATCTGTGAGCAGAAAACAGAGTTTTTTTTATCGTTTTCATTTCGTATTTTTTGTGTTTTAATTTTCTACTTACCAAACTTTATATTTTATAATTCGTATTTTTAGTTCGGTAGTTTTATAATAAATCTAAATAAAAAAAGTAAAAAAATGAAAAAATAAAATGAAAAGAAAGAGATGCCATAATTCTTTTAGGGGTATGTATAACCGGCTTTGGTTTCATTGAGAATGTTTTTTTAGATTGAGAAGATTGAGAAGATTAAGAAGAAATCATAACCATTGAATTTTTTTTAATTTTAATGCCTCATAAATATTATTCATTAATATGAAAATGGTACATATGTAAATCATACAAAATAACTGAAATAATAACTCCTCTACAATTATGGGCCAGATCTTCGAATTTTTTTAAAACCATGTTAGCAAGTGGTTTATTGTCTTCTTTTTAAAGTTCATCTCGTACCCATGTTTTTTTAATCAATCAAATCATTGTCATTCTAATAGCTAACATAAATAAAAATATTTAGCAACTACATGATTCATCTCATTGTTACTTTTATATACGACAATGTTATTTAGATTCATGATTCAATTTTTTTTACATGTCTTTAGGTTTTTTTATATACGACAATGATTCAATGCCTTTAGGTTTTTTTAACATGATTTACGTATATGTCACGGGTTTGAGTTTTCAAATATGATGATTCATCATTAAGAAAACTTGTTAAAATAAACTTGTCAAATAAGATGCTATTTCTTTCGTATGTTTTATTTTGAATCAAAACTAAAATTGAATAAGTGAATCATAATCGAGGTAGAGTTGTGGTTGGTTTTGTGAGGTGTGTTGGGGTCTATGTAGTAAAACAAACTTGTTAGTTTTTTATTTGAAATCCCATAGATAGACGTTAGTGGAATCGTGCTTGAAGAGACTTGATGAGGTTGTTCTTGAGTCATTTTGCATATCGAAATAAAATGTTTAACATCTAGGACGATAATGATTCATTAATGCATTATGATTCAATATTAATATAATGATTCATATTTATGTCTCTCAAATGCTCTATCACTTATGAGATGAATATTAATAAAATTATTCTATGATTTAGTCTTGACGACAATCGTTTGTTCGAGTTCATATAAGAAAATTGAATGTTTATGGTACATAATGATTCGGTAATGAATTATTTAAAGAATAAAAAACGTGGTAATTGTTGAATGAATCTATGAATCGTTAAAATAAATAAATAAATAAACTAAAAGAGTTAAACAATTACTTGAAATGCCTACAGAATTAATGTTGATACAAAAATTACGGAAAAAAAAGACAACAAAAAGTACTGTTTACTAATATTCAACCCCAATCCCATATAAACCGGATCAGGAAATTGGCGGTATCTAGATTTTAAACAATGCCCATCATACCTTACATCGCCACCCCCCCCCTCCCCTTCTCCGCCTCCCCCGAGATTAATAGATGAGATTACTTCTCAATCTTCTCAATCCAAAATCCTTCTCGATTGATCCGGATTCAGTACTAACATAGTGTGTTGTTTTATCTTCACATAACATCCCCCGCTCCCATTAATATATAGAGTGAAATGAAGATTAAAAAGAAGCGTAAAATTAAGCTTTAAGTGCATGGCTGTGTTTAGAATTTAACATTTAGAATTAAAATCTTTTTGGCAACAAGTATTTAGCGTTTATGTTTTGTTGAAAACACTTTTTTACTAAGTGCTCTTTCAGCAAGCGTTTAACATTTAGCGTTTATAATAAAAAATAGGGCAAATGGCACAAAAAAGGTATTCAACTTAATGGTCATTTACAATCAAGGTATCACATTTTTTTTCTTATATAAAAAGGCACCCAACTTAATGTTTTGGCCAATTTAGGTATTTTCGTTAAATAATTAACGATCTTCCGTTAAGTCTTATATTTTAAGTACACCGGCCGTTACCACCACCACCAATCATCGTCGTCACCGCCTAGCCTCCTCACCATCATCATTCATCATTACAAGTTACTTTGTCATTGTTGTGTTTTCATAAACCACAAAATGACATCCTAACATCAATGCTAGTCGCTTATGTGTTGAAGGATAAACGGGTAAGAAAACAAGTGCTACAAGAAATAAAATAAGTTGCAGGTTTACCATGACATAATCGATTCCAGTACTCATTTTCTAAATTTTTGTTTGGCTGGTGATTGAACACCAGGAAGTGGCTAGGTATGCATGTTTGTCATCAGCAGACCAAAGTTTCATCAATGTACCTTCATACCTTAACATATCCACACACAACAATCCAACCATTAAACACAACTCTATTTGTAAATATCTCACTCACACACACACACACCGACATATAAAACCCACACAGTTTGTGTAGTCATCGACACACTTCTACCAATATTCGCTACTCGCTTCACACCTCCACTACCCCTACCCACCACACATTTGATAGTTTTATCTTCCCCCCCCGCGCCACACAACCTCCCACCATTTACCTACAAATCATTTCTTACTCATAATGGTGTTTTCTGATTATGTCTTTTCCTTTTTACAATCCCATCTCCAACACTTATCGATTTTAATAAAGATACTCGATGGGCTTTGGCTGGTGATTGAACACGTGATCAATGATGCAAGTTTGATCATCAGCAGACAAACGATGGCCATCATTGTACCTTCATAAAGTAAGTGCCCAATCAAAACTAGAATTCATGTTTCATAATCTACTTTTCGTCAACCAATTTATATTTGAATTGGTAATTTGGGCTATGTTAAATCTCGAGCGGACAACACAGGCAAAATCAAATTGTCTTAATATGATGGCGACGATGAATGGTGGTGGCGGTGGTGGTAGTGGCCGGTGGACTTGAAATGAGACTTAACGGATGATTGTTAGATATTTAACGAAAATACTCAAATTGGCCAAAAATTTAAGTTGGGTGTCTTTTTATGCAAGAAGAAAATGTAATACCTTAATTGGAAATAACCCTTAAGTTGGGTACCTTTTTATGTCATTTGCCTTAAAAATTACCATACTAACTTTAACTTTTGATTAAGGTGTATCTTATTATAAGAGTTTGGCTTGTATATTAAAATTTATTGCTTTCATTTTGTTTTCTATCCTAATGTTATTGTATGCGTAATTTATTTGCAAACGTTGGAGTGTACAAGCTTATTTTCTTTTCATCGAAATGGTAGTATAATGCTACTCCCTCCGTCTCAAAATTATTGTCCTCCGACAAAAAACACACAGTTTAATAAAAATACATTTATTACTGTTTTTTCTTTCTAACTTTTTAACAGAATGACAGTTTTGCTCTTAGCTAATTAATTAAAGTCTTTTTTAAAGTTTGTAATAATAATTTCAAATAAGAGTAATATAGTAAACTTGATCAAACTTCTCAATTTATTTTTCGTAGTGGACAATTAAAGTGGGACATCTAAAAAAACGTGAACAATAAAAATAGGACGAATGAAGTATATGAGTTAATGATATATTACTTGCTTCTCATTGTCATTTGCATAATATTTATATAATGTTTAAACATGTAAAAATTATGACTATTTTAAAAAAAAATTGTTATTCCTATAAATTTTTTATATATATTTTAATGTGAATATATACTTTCACACATTATAAATATAAGCATGGCTGGTTAGTGATTATCATACATTTTTATACAACAAACATTTACTGCTAAGTGATCCTGCTTACTGCTTACTATTTACTGCAACATGCTATTGCTATGTTTCACCAAACATACTCCAAGTTAGACCTATGATATATACTGTCACATGACGTCTTATCCGGTTGAGCACGACGTTTAATTATCACTATGTTTACTTCGAATTAGAATCCGTGCAAAAAAGAACTAAAAACTATGAATGATAAGCGCTAATATTCACCCTCACCCGGAATTAGAAGATCTCAGGCCGGCCCAAACATATATGTTTCATTTTTTTAAATGAGAATTATTAATATTAAACCCTCGCGCGCTATAATCGTTTAAAGTAATGCTGATAAGATCGAGATCTTACTAAATATTGTTTTATTTTTGCAAGATTGTAATCGTAATACTGGATCAAGATCGTAAGATCCTACTTAAATGTTTAAAAGTCTTATTTATCTAGTAATTTGTGTTCAAAGCTGATTGTATAACAAATTTATAAAGAAAGAAAAGTTGTGAAACTTATAATAATATGAAAATGCAACGTGTAGTGCTTTAAAATACTAAAATATCTAATAGGTGATTAAGGACGCTGGATCTTATAATCTAAAAAAATATATTTTTTACTCTTATAAAATATTTATAATAATTCACGAAAAAATCAATCATTTATAGTTATTTAGTTAGTTAATATAAGGGAAGTAAAATCAAATCGGATCTAGATCTTACGATCCTATGGTAAGATCGAGATCCTACTTAAGATCCTATGCCTTTTAAGATCCTACGAAGGATCGACTCGTTTTTTCTTTAAAGGATCGTAAAATGAAAAAGATCTCAAAAGCTAGATCGAGATCTTGACAACTATGGTTTAAATACGATCCCCTCATAAATGAACTCATAGACAGAGTTTGGCGCGCGACTTATGATAGTTATAAATCCCACCCCTCATAATTAAACAACCCCCCCCCCAGACTCTTATATAATTATTTTTTTTTCTATTCCGTTAATGATATCAATACATGTCTAAGTTTACAAAGTGCACGAAGTTAAAAAGATACACAGCATAGATACAGATCCCTTCACAAAAAAACCCACCCAACCAAAACCCCCCCTCCCCAACTATCTTACATTTTAGTGCTCGCTCGCACCCTGTCCCCCCCCCCCCCCCCCCCCACCCCCTTCCCCCCTCCCCCCCCCCCGTGTCTCCCCCCCCCCCCACCCCCCCACCCCCCCCCCCCCACCCCCCCCCCCCCCCCCCCACCCCCCCCCCCCCCCCCCCCCCCCCCCCCCCCCCCCCCCCCCCCCCCCCCCCCCCCCCCCCCCCCCCCCCCCCCCCCCCCCCCCCCCCCCCCCCCCCCCCCCCACCCCCCCCCCCCAAACCCCCCCCCCCCCCCCCCCCCCCCCCCCCCCTCCCCCCCCCCCCCCCCCCCCCCCCCCCCCCCCCCCCCCCCCCCCCCCCCCCCCCCCCCCCCCCCCCCCCCCTCCCCCCCCCCCCCCCCCCACCCCCCCCCCCCCCCCCCCCCCCTCCCCCCCCTCACCCCCCCCCCCCCCCCACCCCCCCCCCCCCCCCCCCCCCCCACCCCCCCCCCTCCCCACCCCCATCCCCCCCCCCCCCCTCCCACCCCCCACCCCCCCCTCCCCCCCCCCCCCCCCCCCCCCCCCCCCCCCCCCCCCCCCCCCCCCCCCCCCCCCCCCCCCCCCCCCCCCCCCCCCCCCCCCCCCCCACCACCCTCCCCCCCCCCCCCCCCCCCCCCCCCCCCCCCCCCCCTACCCCCCTTACAACCCCTTTTTTTAGTAATTATAAAAATAATAATAAGCTAATCTTATGAACAGTAACATAGTAATTTTTTATTCAATACTGTGTGTGTGTGTGTGATATACATGTTTTACTAAAACACAAATACATGTCTTGCTAAAACACAATTAGGATCCATGACTCATCTCACCCAGCCATTACCTCCATTCTCACACAACCAGGGACAGATCCATAGTGTAAATATGGGGGGCACCTGCCCCCATGGCTCGTCAAAAAACTTGAAAATTTAGTGTAATTTTTTTTAATTTTAACATTTTTTCGAAAGTACCCCTCACGCAAAACTCAAATTGCCCCCACTCACATTCTAAAACCTAACATTCAAGACTTTAAAACCTTATAAATCATCCATCTCTAAGTAACAATACTCGATTTATCATTTCGATCCTAGTTTTTACTTCCACATTTTGTTGCTATTCACAAGCTATTTTTCTGGGTCCGTCGCTGCACACAACAGATTCACCGCTCTCAACACACTTAACAAATCCACCGCACTACCACACACACCAACCATCACCACCACAAATGAGCTTCTTCAAAGCTTCGAATGGTAGATGTGACTCCTAATGGCTCATGATGGAAAAGAATGGTTAGTTTGATTGATTTAGGGAGTTTAATGGGTTTATCATATTTGATAGTTGAAGCTTTTTTTTCGATTATGAATTTATCTGATTGAGAATTAAAAATTATGATTTGATTGATTACATGAGTTTAATGGGTTTATCACATTTATCACTTTCATCCAGAAGCAAGTCGCTACCGCCATGGTGCTCCTATTGAGTCAATGGATGGAATATAATGGTTAGTTATTTATATAAACTTTTTTTTAGATCTCCTGTTGTTTCGTGTTTAAAATTGGAGTATTGATTGTTACAAATGAATTATATTGGATTCATAAATTTAATAGAGATTATAATAATATATATTATGATGTTGTTTGCAGGCATGTTCACGACGAGTAAGGGTATAGAATTTATTGGTCAGTCTTATTGCTAAACCAGGTCGCTAGACTCCAGCTCCGTGGTTAGTTTGACTTTTACTAATTTAAATCCTACATGAAATAATAGATGCTTAAAATATTTCATACACATGATATTGTGGCCAGTTATCAACACACTGAAATAAAGTCGCATCCCTTAAGAAAAGCTTTGGCCGAGAAAATTGATAACTCTTCTAGATGTTATTGAGTTGGGTGAATATTGTGTATCATGCTTTAGGCAAACTTGACAGTTGACAGGGATTCAATAATGGAATACATGATCACATCCTAAACTTATTATTTGTATATTCTTAATGCATCAAGTATGATTACAAAATATGATAATGTTTCAGTAGTATCAATATGCTTTTTGAATAGATTGATTTGGAGGTTTTTATGTGTCAAAAAATATTGTGCAAGTTTCTACCCGTTTGCCCCGTTTACTTTTAAGCTAACCAGAATTGACAAATCATAAAGAACCCCCACTTAACTGCACAACAGTTGCCATTCCGTACAGCTAGATTATGCATATCATACTTAATTTAGATTACCCACGTCTTCTCAACTATTTGCAAGAGAATTACAAGTGTTTTCATTGAACAACCTTTTGAATAGCTGCGTAAAACAGCTATAAATTACAGCCACGTGTAGTTAAAGAACATGAAATTGGATGTGCATACATAATTGCTTATCGATTTTTGTACAATGTGTGATTTTGATTATGTTTCTGTTTTGCACAGCTTGCAGAAATCCCACCAGAGACTATCCAAATGCCAATCCCAGATCACATTCAAAAACAGAACTTATTCGTGGCTTTCAGCACCAAATGATTTTGGTTCTTTCATACAGCCTTATGCAGCATCAGGTTGATACTTCGTATTGTGGTAGTTAATATAGATAATAGCTTTCTTATAGGTCATATGATTTACATGAATAGACATGAGTCCTTTGTGGAATATCATGAAGCATGATACTTTTAGTTGGACTTAGTATAGACTACTTATCCAAATAATGTCACATCACTTATGTATGAATAAAAGTGCTTACATGTTTGTGTTTGTTTTACAGATTATGAGAGACTACTGCTAGCAATTCATGAATGAAAAAATTGCCATACCAGATGGACCTACCAACAAAGTGCAACCAGAATCAACTAATGCTGACTCACAAGTCGAAACCGAGGAAGGCAAAAATAATGAGGAACCTTCTTCATCTCCAACGAAAGTACAAACTGGATCGTCAGTGAAGAAGGAAGTAAAAGCTTTACAAGAAGAAGAAAGAAAAAGGGTAGCAGCCAAAGAAAGAGAGAAAAGTGGGTTGGCGATAAAGGAACTCTCGAGGAACATTCTGATTGAGAGAAAGAAGATACGATACGGTCTCAGATAGAAGAAAAAGGCATAAATCACAAAAAAATAAGCAGCAAGAGAAGCATCAGCAAGTAATCAAGAAGAGTCCAAGAAATCACCACCCAAGTAAAACATATAGCAAACTATTATCGAGTAGCAATGAAGAAGAAACGCAAAAATCACATATTATAAAGTAATGAGGAAGAGATGATTTCACCATCCGAGGTATACCACGATAGTTGACCAAATCATATTTTTAATACCAATATTTTCTTCTTATGAGAAATTATTTTGCCAAACTTCCTGTTAAACTTTTTCGCATCATGCACACTTAATTGTGTCGTCGTGTAGGTGTAATTTATGCTTTCAAGTTTTAAATTTATATTTTGCAAACTTTATCTAAAACAACACTTTCATGGGCAGTGTACCCAATCGATTGGAGTTTCGTGGTAAGTAGGGTGTCGATCACTAAGAGCAAGAAACACTTTTAATTTATTAATATTTTGGTTTCTAATCTAAGTTAGTTCTAATTTATACTAAACCTATGCTAAACCTATGTTAATCCTAAATCTAACGGATAAGGGAGGTTTTCAGTCTGAGAGACTAGCACGGGTTTTGTGGTGACTGAAACCAATTCAAGACATAAAAACACATGCAAGCAGATTAACAGAAGATAAAAGAGCGGTCTAGCCAAATATAAGAAAACTGTATTAGCCATCATTAATCTAATCAGAACGTTGGTTTGTTTATTTAGTGCAATGATTACTTATCTCGAGGCGGCATATCATTCTTAAAACTTAGGCGGTACTTCTTCCTAAGACCTAGACACGTAGAATTCTGTCACAATTAAACGTATTCGCATAAAGCATCATTATTTGCTGATTATAATCTATCTTAGGGATTAAAGCAATGGTGATCTTGTTAAACCCTAGCTCGTAAAGACTTTACCCACTTACCGCTTATTCGTAATTTATACACTAGTAGTCCACTTGTCCAACTATCCAATGGAATCAGAACATTACTTGTTGAATTATCTAGGTCACATGCTAGTCAACACGATCAATAAACCATTGGAGATGTCCAATTAACTAGTTAAGCTCGAAGCGTATCCTAGACACAGACTTAGAAGGACAATACTTATGTAACTATGGTTCTAGATGTATAAATTATTATATGGAGAGATATCCCAGACTCTAGATTTACTTAGTCAGTATCACTAGATCTAGTTGAATGATAGGTCGCATACAAAAGCACGTAAACAAGTATAAATTGATAAACATAAATAAGCATTCAACGATAAATCAAGAAATCGAGATAAACTATAACACCCCGTGTTTTAGGGTCATTTTACGACGCTATTTATTTCACTATTGATTTTTAGTCATGTACGCGTTTGCTTTTAATTTTAATCGTTAAGTTAAATCACGTAAGCTAAAAATTATCATTCAACGTAAACGGGCATCAAACAAT
>BQNB010045255.1:0-41619 GCA_026074375.1 Tanacetum coccineum
CACACGACTTTAGTATATATGGTTATGTTTACTTGATTAAGCATAAACACGAAGTCTTTAAAATGTCCAAGACCTTCCAAAACGAAGTAGAAAATCAGCTAGAAAAGACTATCAAAGCGCTTTGATCTGATCGAGGAGGCGAGTATTTAAGTCAAGAGTTTTTAGATCATCTGAATAGTCATGGGATTGTCTCACAGCTTACCCCTCCTTACACGCAGAGCATAATGGTGTGTCTAAGAGGAGAAATCAAACTTTTCTTGACATGGTTCGATCTATGATGAGTCTAACAACTTTGCTAATGTCTTTATAGGGCTATGCTTTAGAGTCTGCTGCACGCATACTCAATATGGTTCCGACCAAGAAGGTTGATAAGACAACATATTTCATATGGCATATGAAAGTCCCGAATTTCTCATACTTAAAAGTTTGGGATTGCAAGCCTCTTGTTAAACGAGACATACTAAATAAACATGAATCCAAATCTATCAAGTGTATCTTCATAGGATGCCCAAAGGAAACGATAGGTTACTACTTCTACAACCCACCTGAGAATAAAATATTTGTTGCTCGGTATGCTGAGTTTTTTAAGAACAGACTCATCTAACAAGAAGCAAGTGGGAGCACTGCAGACTTTGACAAAATTCAAAGGCAAGATGCACAACCTTCTAAAAATACTAGCGAACATCACCCAAAGGTCGAACATGAAAATGTTAAACCTCAAAGTGATGTAAATCCTATACATAGATCCGCAAGGATTCCTCAAGCAGCCGAACGATATGGTTTTTATGTCGATGTTGAAGCCATGAATGCAGAAATGCAATTCATTAAAGATAAGTAATTCTAGAACTTAGTTGATCTGCCTCCTAACTATAAGACTTATGGAAGTAAATGGCTCTTCAAGATTAAGACCAATATGGATTGCAACATACACACCTATACACCTCATCTCATAGAAAAAGATTTTACTCTAACTATGAAGAAACCTTCTCGCCTATTGCAGACATCAAAGCTATTATGAATCTTATAGCCATAGAAGCGTTTTATGACTATGAGATTTGGTAAATGAATGTCAAGACTGCCTTCTTGAATGGTCACCTAAACAAAGACGTTCATATGGTGCAACCTGAGGGGTTTGTGGATCCTAAGCATCCCAGATAAGTATGCTAGCTTCAAAGATCCATTTATAGATTAAAACAAACATCTAGGAGCTAGAAGAAAAGATTTGATGAGGAGATCAAAAATTATGGTTTCTCTTAAAATCTCGATGATCCATGTGTATATATGAGAGCTAGTAGGAGTATCTTCATTTCCTATCTTATATGTTCGATGACATATTACTCATTGGAAACAACATTCTAATGCTACAAGATGTAAAGTTATTGCTTGGAAAGTGTTTTGCCTTGAAAGACTTAGGAGAAGCAGCATACATTCCAGGAATCAAGATATACCGAGATAGATCTAGGTGGTTGATCGGTTTAAGTCAAAATGCATACATTGAAAGAATCTTAAAACGGTTTAAGATGGATGCTTCCGAACATGGAAGTCTTCCAATGCAACACAATGTAGTATTAAGTAAGAATCAAGAACACTTCACATATGCTGAGGTGAAGCCTTATGCTTCGCTTGTAGGATCCATCATGTACGTAGTAAGGTGCACTAAACCTCATGTAGCATTCTCAAAAACCTTAACGAGTAAATACCAAGAAAATCTAATAAAGTCACTTGACAACTGTGAAGAACATATTGAAGTATCTTCGAAATACTAAAGATATGTTTCTTGTTTATGGTGCTCATTCCAAAATAGAGCTTAGTGTTACTTGTTACACTGACGGTGGTTTTGAAACAGATCATGATGACATTCGATCTTAGATTGGATATTTTTTGTCATGAACGGAGGTTCTGTTGATTGGAAGAGTTCTAAGCAAAACACTACTGTGATGTCTTCTACAAAAGCTAAATACGTGGTTGCTTCTGAAGCTGTAATGGAACCAATTCAGATATGTAAATTCATTTATGGGCTTGGCGTTGTTCCTAGTAATGATCGACCTATGGATATGTACTGTGATAACACTGGTGCCATTACCATAGTCAATGAACATGGAGTTCAAAAGGGTGCCAAACATTATCGATGAAAGTATCACTATAATCGGAAAGTTATTCAATAGGTTATTATTCGTCTTCTCAAGGTCACAAAAATGAAAACTTTACTGATCCGTTTACGAAGCCAATGTTTGTTACCAAACATGTTGAGCATGCTAGGAACATTGGACTTAGAACAACAAGTAGTTTCATGTAGATCTGTTTATTTTTAGTATTTGAATAATTGGGATATAAATAATTTTCATTTTATAATAAATTGATAAACTTAGTGTGATCATTTTCATTTTATATCAACTGTGTCTTATATTTTCATGTTTAATCCATGAATAATTTTTTGTTCTAAATCGTCCATTGTCAGTTGATGATATAGGAGTATTGTCGAAATAAGATAAATGTGAGTGTAATGGTCATATTCATCTAGCATGAATATTAATCGATGATGTCGCCAAACTCATATTTTGTTCATTGGATGAACTTGAACTGACCCAACCTACCAGGATTCATGATCTTGAAGTTTTTACACACGTATAATAATATAATATATAATATTCTCTAAGAGCAATTAAGAAGATTCCCAAAGTCTCCCTTGAGGAAAATTCACTTTAAAAGATATATATATATATAATATAATACGTATTATAACCGAGAAGTATGATTCCCCGGGTCGTTTCGCTAACGATTCATGAAATTGAAACCACGTTCTAGTTTGGACAATGATTTGAATAAATGCAAAGATTGATTTGATTATCTATATCTACTAAATAAAGACAACAAATAAAATAAGCAAGTAAAAGCAATTAATGTACTAAAACAATTAACGGGAACAAGTAAAACGCGACAAATGAGCAACTAAGGCAAGATTAACTCCTAAAAAATGCAAACTAAATTTCTAAACCTAATTTAAGATAAAAGAAAATTTTGAGAAAAAGAAAATTATTTTTTTTGATTATTTTTAAATTTATTTTGAATTAAAAACTAATTTATTCTATTTAAATCCTAGAAAATAGCAAATTGAATCCTAAAAATTCTAAAAAATGATTTTTAAACTTAGAAAAATCTAAAATAATATAAAAATTCAGAAAACTATTTTTAACTACTTTTAATAATAAAATCCTATTTTTAAAATTAAATTTAAAAGCTTAAAAATGAAAATTAAAATCTAAAAAGGGTAAAAATGATTTTTCTGGATGTAAAACTAAAAGTAATTAATCTAATACTAAAAACTATTTTTTTGTAATTTTAAAAATTATTTTTCTATTTTTTAATAATTTTCAAAAATTTAAACTTAAGAAAAATTCTAGAAAATAATATAATTAAAGGAAAATTACAAAAAGGGAAAGTCCTAAATGCAACTAAGAACAAAGGAAAAATAAGAATAAGCCCCCAGCTTATCTAATAAGCTGGGGAAATAAGCTAAAAGGCTACGACTTTTATTATAAAAAAGAAAAGAAAACGTGTATAATAATTAACAGAAAAGGGAGGATGACAGATGAGCTATTGTAGAAAAGAGGTTAAATCATTGGTGTTGTGTGTTAGAGGACACGGGTTCAAGACTAGACATGCACCCTTTTTTTTGCAAATTTTTTTATTTTTGAAAACTTAAAGAACAAAGTTGTAGATGACAACTTTTTAAGCTACTTTAATAAAGAAACTATAAGCTACTTTAAAACCAAAACTTGTTTTAGAAAGCTCTTGATATGTAGAAGCTACTTTTGATAAGCTAATTTAACCAATAACAATAAAGCTAACTGAATTAACTAATCTAAATAGTAAACTCAGTAGAAAGACTTTAAAGTTCAAAAACCAATTTAAGCTAAAATGACAATTAAACTATAATGGAACGAGCTTTTAAACTAAAAACTTAACAACTACATATAAGCTATAAGTTTCAACCATAAAACTAAATCCTATAAGCTAAAAATCTAATTTAAAAACTAAGTTCTAACAGCTATTGTTTTTAGTTTTTTTAAGATTTTTGATGAACTTTAAAAGCGAATGTACCCTAGTAAATAAGCTAGAAATCTAAAAATAAGTTTTAATCTAACTAATCCTATATGTAAACTATAAGCTAACTGAATTTTATCAACTAAAACCTATTTAAACTAGCTTAAATATGATCAAAAAGGGACTGCAGTTGGACACTGCAGTCTACCTATCTGATGCACTTGGCAAGGGTTGCTAGAACCAAATGCAGGTGACCAAATGAGTCTCACTTGCATTAGACACTCAAAATGAGTGTGTATAATCACTTAACAAGCAAAAACCAAGCTTATGAAAGCTTGGATCCAAAATTCACTAGCTAGCTTAAGTCAAATACCTCCCCTGGTGCAGGAACAACAACATAAGCCTTAACTACTTGAATTTTTGAAATCTATCTTGTGAAATCAACTTGACTACTCATTTTAAGTGAAAATGAAACTGACTCAAACCATTTGTTCAATTCATTTTGACTTTAAGAAGTCAAATGCTACTAAACCAAACACTCCTTTATACTAGACAGGTTCAACTTTAGCTTTCTACTATGAAATCTAACTAACAATTTTCAATTACCAGATTATGAGCAAACATAAACTAACCTATCAAACTTATTTTAACTACTATTTAAGCTAGAAAACAAAGATCTATGAATTAACCTAATATTTTTGGTTTTATTTATTGATTTCTAAGACAAGTTAAGCAAAATAAAGATCTAAGCTATATTAACTAAAAACAGATTATCAACTAAGACTAATAAGCACATAAGATAACTTTAAGCACAATTAGTAAGATAATAAGCAGATTAAGCAACTAATAAGCAAACAAGCAGATCTAAACTAGGACTTTTAAAATAAGTAAGGAAATAGAAACTAACCAATTACCTTAGCAAAACAAAGGCATAAATGCTCAAAGAGCTTATCAATGGTAAGCTAGTAAAAGTCCTTGGAAGCTCTTCCATTGTAAGCTTCCCTTCCAATTTTCCAAAGTCCATTAAGCAAAGGTATTTATCTGATTTTAGAGTTTAAGTAGGTTAAATGATCAATTGAGGTCAATCACAAGTTTAGAGACTTGTGAAAGCTTATAAGAGCTTGTTGTGAGCTTTTGAAACAATAGCATACATTTGAGAGTAAAATAAAGAGCTTATAAGTAAAAAAAGCTTATGAAAACTAAAATTAGGATTTTATTAATACTCAAAAACAGATTACAATGCTTTATAAAAGAGATTACAAGAGCTTAAAAAGGTAAAATTACATTTAAAAAAACTACATAAGCTATTTAACTAAGAAAAATTACAGGAAAAAAAGATATCCTGTGTGTGAGTGAGGGTTCAATTGGTTGTTACAAGCTCCTCTCAATCTTAGCCTTCTATTCCCTCCAATCATTGGATCATTACTTTGGGCCGTTAGATTAGATTGAAGGGTACACGGATTGCCAGCGTGGCATTGATTGAAAGTTTTATATACGTAAAATATGCTATAATAATATAACCTTAAGAGCTATTAAGAAAATTACCAAGTTACCCTTGATAAAATTCACACTCAAAAATATATATAATATAATATATAATACGTATATTAAACCGGGTAAGTATGATCACCCGGGTCGTTATCCCCAATGACTAGTGAAATTGAAACCTCGTTTAAGTCCGGATTCTGATTTGAATTAAGCAAAGATATTTGATTTAGAAAGCTATGATAAAAAAATGGACAATTTATCAAATTCGGAAAACAAATTAAACGCGACTATTAAGCAAGTAAACTAATTTTAATTCCTAAAAATGTAAACTAAATTTATAAACTTAAGATATGACAAAAGAAAATTTTAGAAACAGAAATTACTATTTTTGGCTTTTTAGTTAAACAGATATGAATTTTCTAAAATTTAAACTAATTTAAAACTATAAAAATAATAAAACTATTAAAAATAAAGTCCTAAAAATTTTATAAAAATTACACTAAATAAAGATAATGTGCAGAAATTTTATAAAAATGAAAGCCCTAATTTTTATCTTTTTATAAAAGTCTAATTAAACTAATTAAAACTAAACCCTAATTATCAAAAAAAAAACTAATTAAAAACTAACTTAGGGACTAACTAACGGGGAAGGACTAACTAAGACACAAATAAAATTTGAAATTTACACAAACAGTCCCTGAGGCCCAACCCGATAACAACTAAAATCCATTTTAGGCTTAAAGATAAGTTGAAATTAAAAGTGTTTTTTTGCAAAAACTAAAAGAAGCAAATTTATAAAATAAGCTAGGGGAAAAACTTTAACAAAAGCACTATGGTCTGAAACTCAAAGATAAGCTCTAAAAGAGCTTCTTAATAAGCTGTTACAGAAACTAAGGTTTTGGGCTTATTTTCACTTAAACAGCTATAAAATGCTCAAATTAAGCTCAATTCGAAAAAGGAAAAGTGATCTAGATAGCTTATGATGGCTTAATCTATAAATGCAAAGAAAACTAAGCTAGAAGTACTTTTAAACTAATGAAATTAAGCATGAAGCAAGCAAACTCAGGAGATAAGCAAATAACTCAAATTCCAAAAAAGCTAAAAACTTTTAAAAAAGCAAAACTAGACTCTAAAACTTTAAGGACTTATTAAACTAATTATAATCTATCTATATAAGCTTTAAAATCTAGACTTATAAGCTAATTTAACAAATTAAGAGTCTACTTAAGTTCCTACTATTTTTTGGTTTTTTATGTTTTTAAAAGACTTTTGACAGCAAAAATAAGCTAAGAAAATAAGCTAGAAAATGAGATTTAAATCCTAATCTATATTAAGCTATAACTAAACTATAAGATGCTAAAAGATAAGCTATTAAATCCTATAATTACTGGCTAAAATTAGGATTTGAATATCAGCAGTACTAACTAACTTAGTACTGCTGATGCAGAGTTCCTTTTTTTTAACAGCTTAATAAGCTAAGAAGATAATCAGTAAATTGAAAACTAAAACCTAAACTATATTAAGCTATATCTAGATTACTTCTAACTTGAATTTAAAAACCTAAATCCTATTTTTACTTAACTAAAAGTTAAGCTAAAGGTGGCAGTACTAACTTGTGACAGCAGTACTAACTTGTAGTTATTACTTGTGCACTTTGCACAAGTGCAACTCAAAAGTGCAGGCTTCCTAAGGGAGAACCTGCACTTAAATACAGTCTAATAGAGTTTTTAAACAAAGTGCAAGAAAAATCCAAGCCTAAAGGGCTTGGGTTCAAATTGACACAATAAAAACCTAAGCAACAAGCTCCCCTGGTGCTGAAAACTTATAATAAGCCATTTCTTTTGAAATTTTTGAACTCTAATTTATAAAAACTAAATAGAAACTAATTTTAAATAAAAACTTAGCTGACTTAAGCAAATAGCACAAATGAAATTGACTTTTAGAGGTCAAAATGCACTAAACCAAACACCCCTTTAAGACTATGACAGGTTTGAGAAAAGCTTTTTAAGAGAAATCTAATGAACAAATACTGAATACCAGATAAAAACTAACTTAAAACAAACTTAATTAACAAAACTTAACAACTAAATAAGCATTAATCTAAGATCTAAACTATTTTACTATATTTTTGGTTTTTTAGAGGTTTTTAAGACAATTACATGAAAATCTATGATTCAAACTAAGAAAGTTAAAAACAGATAAACAACTATGATGATTTAGCTAGATAAAACTCAAATAAGCACTAATAAGCAAAGAGAATAAACTAGTAAGCAGTTCTACACTATTAAGCTAAAATTAAGCTAGAAATGAAATTATGAAAAGCAAATGAAAACTTACTTGAACCTTTAGCTAAACAAAAGGTTCCCAATAGGGCAGCTATAAGCTCCCTAGCTTATTAATAAGCTAGGGTATAAGTCCTTGGGATCTCCTCCAAGTTAAGATCCCCTTCTAAAAGCTTTATTCCAATAAGATCCATGTAAGTTAAACTGATTTAAGGTTTAGGTAAGATTAATACTGAATTAAAATAGCTCTATTTCAGCTTATAGACTGAAAGAGCTTAAGATGAGCTTATTAGCTTATTGAGACAATTTGGCTTATTAAATTAACTTTTGAATAACAAGAAAAAAGAGCTTATGAATGATTTAAACTAAATTTCATTAATAAAAATTACTAGTTACATCACTAAAAAGAGAAAATTACATTTAAGAAAAATACGAATTTAAACTAGACTAAAAATTACTAAAAAACTAGATGGTATGTGTGTGAGAAGTGAGGCCTATTTATAGGCTGCCTTGGAAGATTCTAGCCCTCTTGTCCTACTATCCAATCTTTTTAATCCTGGCCAATCATTTCTTTAATCATTTGAGTTTCTATTGTGGCTGTTGGATTGATTTGTGGACACCTGAGGATTGCCAGCATGTCATTCTTTGATGTGACGTTTGTGCTAGTTCTCTAAGTAAGAAATGAGCAATTTTCTTCTTTATTTGTGCTTTTCTCTCAACAACGTGGCATTCTTTCTTTGGGATTGGACCAATCAGAGATGGGGAGTGACATTTCTTAATGCCAAGGAGTACTTGGACACTTAAATTGTCCTTTGTACCCTCTAATTTCGAAAACCCCTTTGATTTGAGCCAAGGGCACGTTTAGGAAGATGATGAACAGTGAATGGGATTTACCCGCCCTTTTTATAACTGAAATGGGTAAAAACTCGTTTAAACTTTGGGAAATAACAACTTCAGCCCTTGTGTTTCTTTTCTTTTTTTCTTAGTTATAAAAGGGTTTGGGAATTTGCAAGTTTGGTCCTTGTGGACTTTTATTGACCATGATTGACTATCTTTGACTCAGGCTTGACATTTGTAGCTTCGGTTTTAATCCTTTGGCTTCTTTTTGTACTCTTTATATTCTCGTGTCCGTGCTTGCTCGTTTTTTACTATTTTCTTGTGATTTTTGACTTATCCGTACCTACGCACACAAAACACAAATACAAGAATATTTTTGCCATTTTTGGTCTGTTTTGGGTTTATTTGGTTTGTTTTAAGTATGAATAGATATGTGTATTTTACACTTATCATGCATCCGTGTGTCAGAAGCCTTTGTGCTTCTTTTGTGAGTATAATTAGTGCAAATAGCTATCCTCGTGTGTGTTTCTTCTCAAGCTCATGTGGCATCTTTTGATGGGTATTGACCAATAGGAGCACCAGGTGATGTTTTACTCTGCCATGTCAGTCCTTTGTACTTGAATTGTCCTTTTTGTCCCTCAATTAGAGTTTCCCCTATGTTTTTGACCCAGGGTTAAATGGAGAAGACGGTGAACAATGTTAACCGTTTTTCCCGCTCGTTTTTTTAACATAAGGGGCAAGGGGGGTTGACTTGGTTTGACTTGGGCTTATAAAAACAGATTGGGCCAGAGGATGGTATTTGGGTTTGGACTTATAGGTAAAGGGTTAACGGGTTGTTTTGTTTAGGGTTTATTAGTTAACGGGTGTTAACTAATTTTAGGGATTAGGGACCACTTTTGTAATTTGGGATAAGATGAGGGACTGAATTGGAAACTTTTGGGATTTTTGTGTTCTTGTGACCTTGACTTTGGTTGACCAAGTTGACTGAAGTTTGACTAGGGTTTGACTTTGATAGCTTCCTCTCAGCTTTTTGCGTGCTCTTCCATTCCCGTGTCCGTGTTTGTCCGTTTTTGACTGTTTTCTTGTGATTTTTGCTTTATCCGTACCTACACAATAAGAAAGATAAAACAAGCAATATACAAGCCTTTTATGCATAGTTTTGGTCTTTTAAGGGTCTATTTTGATATAGAATGGATATGTGTTTTCACACATATCAAAATTCCCCAAAACTAAGCGATTGCGTGTCTTCACGCAATATTACATGCTCTATAACCAAATACCTCAAAACCTCCCCAAACTAAACCTTTGAAAAGTAGCAAAGACTTTTGTGGAGTGAGTTAAGAAATCACAAGTTATAAAACACCCCTATTTCTCATTTTTCAAAAACTTTTTCATTTTTTTTAATTAATAATATAATTGAGATTATTTTGACTTTCGTTATTTTCATAATTGTTAGGGATCATAGAACAAAATGCATTTCGATTTTGAAAATGCCCCACAAAGGATAAATTCATCGTTCCTGACTTTTCACTTATCCAAACCAAGCTTAAAACAAAATCACAGCTAAATATCAGTTAAGGATGCTAACACTACTCATATTTGCAACTTGTGAACTTTTTAGTCCCAACATTAATTATATCTTAAGTGAGTGTGCTATCTTGAATTTCAACCATGGATCAACTTTTTGCAAATACTATGCTTTACGTTCCACCTTAGAATAATGAGTTTAAAGGCGAGATCATCCCATGTAGCGACTTTCGTCTCGGCACATCCCAACCTTACGGCTAAGTGGACCCAGCTTTGACACCACCACAGAGCTAGTATCGGACTCAACACCTTAGGTTTCAAAAACTCTCAAACTCTCAGGTTTCCCGAATATTCATAGCTTATAAAATAGAATAGTCAAAGTGCAAAAACATATTTGAATTTAATAAAAAGAAGTCAATTTATTAATTCACACTTAATTATTTAGACATTTGTGCAATTGTAACCCTCGACCTTTTAGAAGGCTGCAAAATCGGTTGTGAACCGGCAAGATGCAGCAAACTTTTATCAGTCTCGGATTTTTATTCTTACTATGGGCTTTTTTTAGAAGACTACCACATCGGTTGTGAGCCGACAAGAGGTAGTAAACTTTTATCAGCCCACAACTTTATTATTATATTATGATATTTTTTTATCATTTTACATCATTTTATTTATTTTATTTAAAGAAGAACTTTTTTTTTTAAAAAAATTCAAGTTTGAACTAAGACTAAAATTTTTGCTATATATTACATAGAAAATTATTGATTTAAGTTTAATCTTTAAAAACAGCACGTATATTAATCCGGTTAAGAGCTTATGGGAGAAAAAGCAACAAGTTACATACATGAACTCTTAAGATTTCCAAATAATCTTTGTTTAGCATCCTACTCATACTTAACTTTATCATTTTTCGTTCTTCGCGAAAATTGCGAATGCTTAGCCTAAAAGTTAAGGAACAAGCTAGAGTTCAACACGCCCGATCGGGTCAAAATTTACTCTTACTTTTACCCAGCAAGAAAGTCAAAATTGTGACAAAAACACTTATCTTATAAATTTTTTCATAGTTTTGAAAATTTTGGTGGGAAAATAGGGTACGTGAGAACAACGGCACAACGGCAAAAAGTAGGCAAGATCATATCGAAGATATACTACCCCATACGAAAATCAAACATTGTCCTCAATGTTTCCTAGCCTAAGACTTAAAAACCCCATACTAGAACTAAAAAAAAGGTCGAATGCATAACTCAAACATGAAGAAAGTATCACAAAAATCTTTAGCCATTTATCAAGTGTGCTAAAAGATAAATGTTAGACGATAATAATCTTTAGGATATCGGATTTCCCCAAACTAATGGCAAGCAAAGGCTAGGAAGCTCGAGTGGACCGGGACAAAACACCGAACACGAGAGTCTTCAGAAAATTTTGGGTCAATCCTGCAAACAATCACAAGTACAAACAACAAACACAAAGAACGGAAGAGTACAAGCCTCCTCACAACACATTAGAAGCTAGAAAGAAAAATAGAAAATGGATAAGCATGGGGTGCCTCCCACGAAGCGCTTTGTTTTTGGTAACCGAGTCACATAGCTTGACTCGATCCCTGAATTCATTCGTCCTTAGGGAGAGTGTGGAGATCCTGGACTACCTTGGGTGGTAAGTCCCCTCCGAAGTAATGCTTCACACGATGACCATTCACCTTAAAGTTTGGACCATCAGGTTGAGATAACTCAATGGTTCCGTATGGAAAAACTTTGGTGATGGTGAAAGGTCCTGACCAACGAGTTTTAAGCTTTCTTGAGAATATCTTTAGACGAGAGTTGAAGAGTAAAACTCGATCACCAACATTAAAAATGCGGTTTTTGATCTTTGAGTCGTGAAGCTTCTTCGTCTTCTCTTTATAAATCAAAGAATTCTCATAAGCTTGATCACGAAGCTCATTAAGTTCATTCAGCTGAAGCTTCTGGTGATCACCCGCGGTTTTAAGATCGAAGTTAGCATGTTTTAAAGTCCAATATGCTCTATGTTCTAACTCGATTGGTAAATGACAAGACTTTCCATAAACAAGCTTGTAAGGCGTACAACCAATTGGTGTCTTGAAAGTAGTACGAAATGCCCACAAAGCATCGTCTAATTTGTCTGACCATGAGGCACGGTTTTCTCCAACCGTCCTTTCTAAAATACGTTTCAAACCGCGATTTGATACCTCCACTTGACCACTCGTTTGAGGGTGATAAGCGGTAGCTAAACGACGAGTGACCCCATACTTAGTCATTACTTTAGCAAATTTGTCATTACAGAAATGGGTCCCATGATCGCTTATAAAAACTCTTGGTGTTCCAAATCAGTCAAACAAAGATTTTAAAAACTTAACTACAACCCTAGCATCATTTGTGGGGAGCACCTTGGCTTTGACCCATTTTGAAACATAATCAACAGCTACTAGGATGTATTTATTTCCTCTTGAAGATGGAAATGGTCCCATAAAGTCTATGCCATAGACATCAAAGATTTCACACACTTGGATGGAATTTTGTGGCATCTCATCTCGTTGTGAAATTTTTACCTGACGCTGGCATGAGTCATAGTTTTTGACTATCTCATGGGCATCTTTGTAGATTGTGGGCCAATAGAAACCGGCATCAAATACTTTGTGAGCAGTGAGATTGGCACTATGTTGGCCCCCGGTGGGTCCTTCATGACAAGCTTTGAGAATATCAATAGCTTCTTGCCCATGCACACACCGTCATATGATTTGATCCGCACAAGTTCGAAAAAGATAGGGATCGTCCTAGAAATAATGTTTGACATCCTTAAAAAACTTCCTCTTTTGTTGAGTTGACATTCCTTTGATGATAAAATTCCCCGCATGGAAATTTGCATATTTAGCAAACCATGGGGTATTTTTACTAGAAAGAACTCCAAGAGTTTCTAAAGGAAAATGTGCATTAATGTTCTTGTTTTCTAACACATCCTTATAAGGATTCTCAAGTCTAGCTAAATGATCGATTCTAACGTGTCAACGACTTTGAAATTGAATTCCTGAAGGAGGAGAACCCACCTTAGAAATCTTGCTTTGGCATCTTTTTTTGCAAAAAGGTACTTAAGGGTGGACCGGAATTTTTCGAAAGCGTACACCACAACCAACATTTCCTTTTCTGTTGTGGTGTAGTTTGATTCCGCCTCGGTCATAGTTTTGCTAGCATAATGTATCGGCCTAAAGTGTTTCTTAATTTGTTGTCCCAGAACTGCACCTATGGTATAGTCGCTTGCATCGCACATAAGCTCAAAGGGCTGGTCCCAGTCAGGAGCAATCAGGATTGGAGCTTCGGTTAATTTCTTCTTTAAGGTCTGAAAAGCTTGAATGCATTCCTTTGAGAAAATAAAAGGAGTGTTCTTCTCAAGGAGATGAGTCATGGGTCGAGAAATCTTTGATAAGTCCTTGATAAATCTACGGTAAAAACCTGCATGTCCGAGAAAACTCCTAATACCCTTGACGGTAGTTAAAAACGGTACTTTTTAAGGGTGTGTGACACCGGAATATTGTGTACTAGTGTTTTTTTTTGTTTTTTTCTTCGCGGAAAGCGTTACTCACACAAAGATCCAAAATCGCTCCTATTCTTTTGTTGTGGTGTAGTTTGATCGTGTTTGTATGTCTACTCCCTGCCCCGGGCCCTCGGCCGCGTCGACGGCCCATTCCCCGTCAATCCTCCTGGTCATAGTGTTTGCGGATACGCATTCAATCGTGGGTTCTTTGAATTGTATGTTCGGGCCTAATCCGTGTTTTCTTAATTTGTTGGTCCCAGAACAGTGCACCTATGGGTTTGGTTTTTATAGTTCGCTTTTGGCAATATCGTCACCCATAAGGGAGCAAAGGAGTAATCGACAGGTTCTTATTTCTTCTTTGTTATATTAACATTGTTGCTTTAGTTTTTTAGTTGTCTTTTCCCCTATGTCCAAGGTAAAGTTTAAGAAGCACAATCAGGCTCCATTTCGTGCGAGCTTTCGTCGTTATATGTTTCGCACTTCGTTTAAGGTACTGAAAAAAGCTTGAGATGGAATCATTGCCTTACTGATGAGATAAAAAGAGAAACAAGGAGTTTTCACTTCCTCAAGGAGCTGATTGAGTTTCATAGGGTCGAGAGTTCAGTATTTTTTATCTTTCTTTTCTTTTTGGGAAAAAATAATGGTTTTTCCGTTTTGTGTTTACTATAAGTCTTACTCCCCCGTGTGTTTAAAATTCCTGCATGGTCCTGGAAGACGTCAAATGCGGGTAGTGTGGAAAGTTGTCTTCCTAATACCGCTTGTATCTCAGAAGTGTCAGTCTGGGGGAGGTACCTACGTCTTGTAATGAGAATACACGTAATTGACGGGATCGTTATATCTTTTGTGCGATCTCTTTTCGTCATAGCATTTCATTAGTCTTAGACCCTATTTCTTTGAATTTTGTCTGTCAAGTACGATGCCTTCTGTTCCAATCAAAGTAGAAATGGGCTATCTTGTTCCTCGCAATTTTATAGGAGGATATCCGTTTTGGCTACCATTAGCTCACGGCTTTGTGCGCATTTTGGTGTAGTGGACTTTTCACACCGTTTTTTGTTTTTTAGAGCATCTTTTCTTAGAGAATTTTTGTAGAAGGGCACGTTTAGAATAAAGTATTTCTGAAAATCTGATATAACGATATCAGTCCTCATGATAATAAACTTTCCATTTGTTGTTATTTTTTCAAATATGTTCTATCAATGGATTAGGTGAAATATAAAATATGCCCATTCATACAAAACCCTCTTGGTAACTGTAGCCTGGTGCTTTTTGCAAGATAAGCCCATAAAGAGCATGCGTTTTCGTTTTTGTTTTTGGATAATCCCAGAGATAAGCTATAATACAAGTCATGTGTGATGAAACGTTGTCCGATATTAAATGTTTTGTTTTTGTTTAGACTGGGCGCAGATATCTAGGTGAGGGGGGGGCGGGGTGGAGTGTAAGTGAAGAAGTGGTAATTGGTCACTGGTATCGATGTTATTGGGGGTAGTTACCTGGATCTGATGTTCGGATTCTAGTGTTTGAGGTGTATAATGAGATTGTGAATTTGTGGAAAGTGGTGGTGATTTTTTTTGAAAATAACACTCGCCCGAGGAATTACCCCGGTTGCTGCGTATATTCTTCAGAGGTGTGACCCCCACTCCCCCCTTCACCCCCCTCTCGTCCCCCCATCTAGCCCCCCTCCCCCCCCTCTCTGCCCTCCTCTAGTCATCCCCCCCCCTTAACCCACCCACCAACCACCCCTCATCACTCACCAATAAAGAACCATTAGGAAAAACCCCCCAATTTAATAGGTTGACATGAATCAAAGTTAGAATTTCCTGCGAGTTGCTCAAGCATTTGATTCTCCCAATTAAAGGGCAAAGAGGAAAGTTTGAGTTCTTTTCCGTGGTGGTTTTGGTCGTTTTTCACTAAACATGTTGGACGAAATGTTGGTAAAAAATATTTTTATAAATGTTAAGGATTAAAAATATTGTCAATAATAAATCGTGCGCTTGTGATGACCTGGCACATTTGCTCTTTGATATATTAGTTAATTTCTTAGCAAGCGGCGTAGAGAGTACTCGTTCAAAAACAACTGCTAGGTTTTTGTTTAGGGCTCCGGTACAGTTGTAGTCCGATAGTTTCTATTTTACATCTAAGATGGGGTTCCATACGCAATAGCGTTCTTTGTGTTCATTTCCCTCCTTTTCTGTGTTTTGGCTGTTCGTTATCAGCATTTGTTTGCATCTGGCTTTCTTTTTTTTTTCCTTGTTTTCTGTGTTCTTGTTCTCATACCATACAGAAAGATCCCACTTTCTGCACCCCTTTTTCTTCCCCTCCGTTCTCTCTACCCTTCTCCACTCTCTCCCTCTCTTTATCCCAAAGGGCTATTTCCAAAGATTAGGAGTTTATTAGTTAATAGTATTTTAAGAGTTTGCAATTTTTTTAGAGTCCGATGCTAGTTTTAGCGTTCAAGTAGTTGTTTTATGCACTAGTCGGGATCTTTTCTTAACTGGCGGTGTGCCATTGGTGTATTGCGGTCCAGTGCTTTGGATTAACCCTCTTTTGATGTTGGGACCAGTGTTCGGGTCTCGCGCGTTTAGCATTTATTTTAAATATCTTTTCTTCCTATTTTTAGTTAATGTTGTTTTTTTAGAGAACAAAATTCAGGTAAAAGCTGTTACAAAAGTGGAGAATAATACCCTTTGTATGTTCATAGGAAATTGCCGTGGGATTAAGAATACCAAAAAAGAAACAAAAAGTAAAAGCAAGAGGAGCTACCTCAGAGAGTCTGAAAGAAAGTTTCCAAGCTGGATGGTAAATTCAGGGTTAATACCCTTTATGTCAGAAAGTTTCCAAGCGATGGCTTGCTTTCGGGATTTAAGAACCTTTATGAGAGCAGTCTTTTCATCGACACTCAAATCTTTAGCAATTATGACCGGCAACTTGTTGTTGTCTTCCAGAAATGCATATTCGTGATGAGGCGGTAAGTCTTTAAGTTCAACCTCAGGAGGTTCATCAATTGAAGATTTGGCAATTTTGTCTTCACAAATTTTAAGTTCCTTTCTGATTTTTGGCAAATAATTTCCTTGGTTCGGCGGTGGTGAAGGATCACTGTTAAGGAGTGCTTCGAGAATAAGGATGTCCCCTTCTGGGTCATAATAAGATTCATCAACTTCCGGTGAAGTTGGATCGTCGGCTAGAGCAAGAAAAGCATCAACTTCTTCTAAAAGTAGAAAATCACTATCCCCGAAAGGAGTGAGAGTTGGAGAAGAGTTTGAAATAATCGGATCGTAATACGGAGTGGGATTACCACTTGCAATTGTGTCGGAAAAACCTTGAACTTCTTTCGAGTATTCTTCACACGTAGCATCAATAAGATCGACTCGTTTTAATGACTCGAGATTGTTATATGAAATAGAAGGAGTATTACCACATTTAAGGGTCAAAGATTGGTCATCGTGTCTAAGGGTTATTTCCCCTTCGTATACATCTATCAAAGCATGAACCGTCCTAAGAAAAGGTCTCCCAAGTATCAATGGTACTCGAGGATCGGCTACAAAATCTAGAACCACAAAATCGGCCAGAAAGTAGAACCTTCCTACCTTAACAAACACATTTTTGGCTACATTGGTTGGTTTTGAAATTGTTTGGTCGGCTAATTCTAACACCATTTTAGTATCATTTAGGTCCGGGAGTCCAAGATTTTTCCAAATGGAAAGAGGCATGAGATAAATGCTAGCACCTAAATCGGCTAGGGCTAAGCAATTATCAATCTCCGAAAAATCACATGGAATAAGAAATCGACCGGGGTCACCTAGCTTCTCTGGAAGCTTTTTGAGGACAACCGCACTACAATTTTCATTCAAAGGTATCTTAGTTAACTCGATTAACTTGTCTTTGTTATTAAGCAACTTTTTAACATTGGAGCAAACTTAGGCATATGAATGAGAGCGTCCATGAAACTTAGCTCAAAATGAAGATCACGGAAAATTTCCATAAACTTGGAAGCTAGGATATCATCCTTTTCGCGGAGTTTCTCTTTTGCAAGTCTTGAAGGGTAAGGCAAATTAGTCTTGGTCTTTTTAGCAACAAAAGGCTCATCAATTTGTTCTTCGTCTTTGTTCTGATCTTGGACCAAAGGAGGTTGGATGTCTTCGGTGTTTGGAAGAACCGTATCCTTTGTCACATCGGGTTCCTTTTCCACCACCGGCGGTGGAATCGGAGGTCCATCATATGAAGCACCACTTCGTGTGGTAATGGCCTTGGCTTCATTCCTAGGGTTTGGTATGGTGTTGCTTGGAAGAAAACCTGAATTTGAAGTAGAATTGTTGAAATTATTACAAAGACTTGTCAACAAACTTGTAACATTAGCCATTTGGTCTTGTAAACCTTGATTTTGACTTTGCACATTTTTCATTAAAGCATATCATTAGTAACTCCTTGTTTGTGAGAAACCGTGTTTTGATTAACCGGGCTTGATAAGTCGGTGGTTGGTATGGTGGGGTTTGATAAACGGCTCCTTGATTGCCTCCTCGGTTTTGATTGAAATTATTTCCACGATTTTGGTTGTGATTCGGATTGAAATTATTTCCTTGGTATCGGCTTTGATTATTTTGAACATTTGGTTGGTTAAAACCGGGTGGTCTCATTTGGTTAGCCAAACTAGGAGGATGATTTCTAGAATTTCCTTGAAAAAAATTGCCAACGACGGCGGTTTGTTGGAATTGGTGAATATTATCATGAAAAACGGGGAAATCGTTTCCACCTCGTGTTAACGGACAATTGTTAAAATTATGATTAGCACCACAAGTAACACATACTTCCTCGACCGCTTTAACGGTAGCGGGAGTCGACACAACCAAAGTTTTCATCTCATTAAAACATTTCTCTAATCGGCTCATTCGAATTTCCATTTTATCTTCAAGAGAGGCGGCGATTTGTTGAAGTTCAAAAGAATCAGAAGGTGAAGAAGAAGAAGGAGGAGCATTCGTACTCACTCTTGGTTCAATCGTACGGCTTCGTGAATAACGAACCTTGGATTTACTCTCAATTATTGCTAAACCATCTCAAGGTATCTTATCTAAAAAATTGCCACCGGCGGCGAAATCTAAAGCATCTTGATTATTTGTATTCAAAGCATTGTAGAACGTATCAAATTGATGTAATTCTGAAAATCCATGATGATGACATTTACGAAGAAGATCTTTGAAACGTTCCCATGCTTCATTGAAAGTTTCATTTGGTTTTTGCAAGAAATTAGTGATTTCATTTCGAAGGTAAGTTGTTTTCGAAGGTGGGAAGAATTGGTTTATAAATTTCGAGACAAGATCATCCCACGTTAGAATCGATCGAGGGGGTTCTTTATCGAGCCAAGTTCGGGCATCCCCCTCGAGAGAAAAAGGAAAAAGCAAAAGCTTAATCGACGTATTCGGAACGTCCGGATGTCTAAACGTAGAGGTAACCTTGTTGAAAAATCAGAGATGATTATGAGGGTCTTGTCTACCCGTAAATTGATTACTTTGAACAAGATTAATCAAAGTTTGTTTGAGTTCAAAGTTATTTGCGTTTATTGGTGGAACAACAATTGCATCCTCGTATCCCTCGATGGGAGCTTGGAGCATTTGTGCCATGGTACGATTGTCGGCCATTTCAACAATAGTTCGAATCTCGGGTTCGACTATGTTAGAAACTTGTCTTCTTCGACGTCTTGGAATTGTGACGTTTGAATTATTCACAAAATTGGAACGTCTAGTGCGCATGCACTAATTAAACAAAATAAAAGAGAAAATAATATGAAAGAAAAATATTTTTGGTTTTTTTTTTCAAAGTTTATTCACAATCTACTTTTTAAACGGATAACGGAAGACAACTTAAACCAAATAATCAAATTTACTTCACGGTAACTCTTAAAAATTACTTCTTAAGGTGAGCCGTACTTCGTAAATGACACAAATGGTAAGTTTTTAAATCTTTGATTCGAGTTGGGAACTTACTAATGGATAATACCTCAATTAAAGGTATTATTTGTTGGTGTTCTTTTACCAACTTTGTTTATTTTAGTTTTTTTTATTTTTAATATTTTTTTTAGTTTTTTTTATTTTTAAATGATAATTATACTAAAAAGAAAAGAAAATTATTTTTTTATATATATATATTTTTTTAGTTTTTTTTATTTTTAAATGATAATTATACTAAAAAGAAAAGAAAATTATTTTTTTAATTTTTGTATTTTATAATTATTATTATTATTTTTTAATTATTTAACAAAAACAAAACTTTCAAAAACGAAAGGGTCTTCAAATCACGATCAACAAACTTCAAACGATAGAATCTTAATCACAAATCCCCGGCAGCGGCGCCAAAAATTGCTTTAATAAAAACAACTATCTGTGAAAAGCACTAAATAAGCTAGAACAATAGCTGAAAAGCTAACAGCTTACACTAAAAAACTAAAGGCTTTATATCTTAACTAATGCAACTTAAAAAGCTGAAAATAAGCTAAGCTTGAGCTACTAAGCTACTCATATACTTAAACCTTAGCCCTAATAAGCTAGCATGAAAGAAATAAAGCACACATTAGACAGTCATAAGCTGGAATTTCCTCATAAGCTTTATGAGAACTTATGAAACCAAACAGGCCAAACACAAATACTTTAGGCTATTTTTTTAAGCTAACAAATAAGCATTCTAAGAAATGAAACTTGTATTTTCTGAAAGCTTGACTTAAAGGCATTTTGGAAATGCTTTTTGAAAGAGATTTGGAAAACAATAGCTTATTAAAAAGGCTCTTTGAAAACAGACAGATTAGTGAGCAAATGCTAACTTTCCTTTTTCTAAAATTTAAAAGACAAATTGCTTATTTTAAGAGCAATAATAGAATAATCACATAAGCTCATCATTGAAAACTAATTTAAAAAAAACATCTTAACATGACTATGATCCTTAAACTAACTTGTATGCTGCAAAATCCAATCCTAACTCTAATTCCTACCATTTGAAAATCAAGCTTAAAACTAGCTTCTTTCATGTTTTCTTATCTGGTGCAGTTTGCACAACACAAATCAAACTAGACAAAGTGCAGACCAAAGAGACCAATTCTAACACAGATCTAACAAACAACTAAAAGCAAAGAGGGCTATACAATTACCAAGATTTGATTTAAGCTTGAAAAAAATAGCAAATAGACATAGACAGATTTGAGCTTAACTCATTTTCAATCATGAAAACTTGTCTTAACAAAATTCAGCTTATAAATCCAACTCAGACTAACTTAATTAAGAAGCTAAAACCAAGTCAAAGGACAAATAGGCCACAAACAGTACTAACTTGTAGTTAGTACTGCTGACCCAAACACCCCTTTATATCTTCAAATTTCATTTTCAGGGTTATGTTTAATGAAGTAAAACTCAAAACCAAATACCCAATGCTAGACACTTATAACAACTTTGATAAACTTTAATCAACAGAGCCAATAAGCCAGAATCAAAGAGCTTAAACATATGCTACTTTTTTTGGGATTGGTTTTTATAGATTTTTAAGACCAATTAGAGACAACAAATATTAATACGAAAAATCAAACACAACAGCATATAACTATTACAATAAGCATAAGTAAACTATACTAATAGAAATAAGCAAACAAATAAGCAGATTAAGCAATTTTACACTTGAGAATTAAAGACAGAAAAGGTAAATGGGAACTTACAAATGCCTTATCTTAATAAAGGCTAAATAAGCTCGTGGAGCTACTCTACAGCTCTAGTTTATCACAAGGATAAGCTAGTAAAAGTCCCATAAGCTCTTCCATTGTAAGCTTATCATCCAAAAAAAACTCAACTCCATATATAGCATAAGTATTAACTGATTTTAATTATTCAGGTAGATTAATGATTGATTGAGCTCAATTCCAAGCTTAGAGACTTAAGATGAGCTTATGAGATATTATGATTGATTTGAAAGCTTATAGAAGATAAGAGCTTTTGGAAATTTGAGAACATACTAAGCAAAAACATATTTAACAAAGTTAACTAAATTTCAATTGATTTTAAAACAATACAACACTTAAAAATGGAAATTACAAGAATTTTAATACGAAAATTACACTTAGATGAAAAGATTACAAAAGCTACTTTAGAAAACTTAAAGATTCAGAAAAAAAAGACGTGTTGTGTGTGAGTGAGTAGCTCTCTTTATAGCCTTGAGATGAAGCTTCTAGGTCCTCAAGTCAGTTAGACGCTCCCTTGATCTTGTCCCTTGAATTCTTTTCAATCATTGCGATCTATTTCTCAACCGTTTGGATTGATATTGATGAGCACACAAGGATTGCCAACGTGGCAGTCGTGTGTCAGGACCCCTATTTGTGCTTCTTTGCACTATGAATTTTAGTGCAAAATCTCAATCATTGGTGTGTTTCTTTAATTTGCCTGTGTGTCCTTTTGTGTGCTTGAACCAATAAGAGCTCTTAATGACGTATAACTCTGCCCACAATCATACCTTGTCCCACTTGAATTGTTGAGCTAACGTCCTACATTTGGAGTTACCCCCATGATGTTGACGTGAGGTAAATGAAGAAGATAAGGAACAGCAAAAGGGTTTTTGGGCGCCCTTCATTTTTTATTACCCGTTGTAAGATTTACTAGGGTGTTTTGGTTAACTTATGTAAAAGGTTGGGCCATGGTTTTTTATTAACGAGAATTGGGCCTCGTTTGGGTTATTATTGAGATAACGACCGTTTATCTCTAATAATATAAAGAGATAACATGTTAGGGACTTTAAAGGTTTTTTTTATTTAAGGTTTTAACTATAAGGACTGTATTTTGGGTATTTTGGGTTTTTTGACTCACATGTTTGACCAATGGTTGACTAGGGTTGACTTTTTGATCCTTCTTGCTATCAAATCACCGGCTCTTGTACACTCTTTCCTTTCCTGTGTCTGTGTTTGTCAGGTTTTGACCGTTTTCTTGTGATATTTGCATTATCCGTACCTACACATTCACAGACAACAAAATATACAAATACAAGCATATTTTTGCATATTTTAATCATTTAAGGGGCATTTTTGATATAGAAATGATATGTGATTTCTCACATATCAAGGATGTCTGTAAGGTCTGACATTTATTGGAGGTTTGTTTGGCATAAGAGGGATTTGGTGGTCATGAGGTCGTTGAGGTGGTATTTCAGTATGATTCTCAAACCACCCTTTTAAATTTAAGCTAAGGAATTTGTTTCACCGTCTTTTGTTACATTTGTGGTTCCCATCCCAATGCCAAAGACTTACCGGTAGACCACAATAGCCATTGAAGCCAACTCTGCATGCTTAATCGGACCACTTCTGCTTGCCGACTCTTCCCTTGCAATCCAATTTATCTTTATGTTCTTCTTTGTTCCCCTTAACACCATACTTCCTCCCATTGTAATCAAACTGCAATAGTCTGTTCTGGAAATTGCACTGGATATCTCCCAAGGTTGCTAACCACTGAATACCCAAGACCATTTCACAACCTCCCAAGGGCAACAACATTACATCACTAGTAAATGTTTCCCCTTGCAGGCTCCACTGAAAATTCTTACACTCATAACAACTCATCATATTTTGCCCATTAGCCACAGAAACTTGTAATGGTGTAGTATTATCAAACTTGTAGCCTATATTCTTAGCAGTTTTAAGATCCAATAAGCTGTGAGTGCTACCACAGTCTACTAGTATGTGCAATGTGTGTTTCCCAAACATACCCTTAACTCTCATAGTCTGAAAAGAATTAAGGCCAGATAATGCATTCAAAGAGATTTGTGGACTAGATTCAATTGTTATTACCTCCTCAACACAATCCTTAAATGCTTCATCTTCCACTTCTGTCACTAACTCATTATCATTCTCACTTACAACTTCCAAAGAGTACAACTGCCCACTATACTTATGGCCTACAAAGTACTTTTGGTCATAGTAAAAACACTGATTTTTGGCTCTTTTCTCCTCTAATTCCTTCCGAGTCAGCCTATAGAGTCTATTACCACCATTTCTTGACACAATTTGATTACCCACCATTCACAGTGGCTGACTTTACTGTGGCATCCAAGACTTATAACAGAATAGTAACAAACTTATGAGTAGATAGTAAGGATGAATTTATCCTTGGCTAAGCCACTGATTGGTGGGCTTATCTCCTTTCTTTGCATTTTTGGCCGATAGCCTACACCATCAGTTTAAGATTGGTGATCTTAAACATCCTAATGGGCATGCTAACCTCCTTCTTCAATCCTCCAATGAACAAACTAACAGCATAAGCCTCATTCAATTCCACCCTATTCAACAAGGTCTCAAATGCCTCCTGATATTGTTGTATTGATGCTTCTTGCTTTAAATTTTTGAGATCAACAATGGGATCTTCATAGATTGCACTAAATCTTTTAACCACTTCACCTTCATACATCTCTTATGGTGTTCTGTCTCCATACTTCTTAGCATATTGTTGATGCCAAACTAGAGCTTGATCATAAAGATGCATAGAAGCTAACTCCGCATTTCTTTCTTCCTCAATACCATCAATTTGAAAACCTTTTACACCGTTAGTCGCCCACCCTTTAGAACATCATCTCCCATAAACCTTGGAAAACTCTATTTTGGTCATGTCTTTCATAGAGAGTTGTTATTCGTAATGTGATCCTCTATAGTACTATTTCCCTCACAATTGTTCAAAGCTGCCAAGTTTCCTGCATTGACACAATTGCTGTTGAGATCATCAATGTTATTCATAGCTTCTTCTTGTTAGGCTTCCAATCTTTCTTGTAAAGAATCCATAGTGACAGTTGGTGTAAGACTAACATTTCCTGTATTAACTATGGTGAAGAATTTGTTGTAACTAATTTCTAACAAACTAACTGTTTCACCACACAGAACAAATGACCATCACTTTGTAAGTAAAAAAACTAATTTTGTAATTGAAAATGGTGGATAGTTGCCAAGAAAGAGGCTCTGGATACCAATTGAAACAAACTTGTTCTAGAAAATATAGAAATGAAAAACATCTCAATCGAAACAATCATCTAGAAATCCATAAGAACAAGAAACAGGATTTGCAAATGCTTGTTATGGATTTATTGAATTATGGAACGTTTAGAGGAATTACAGGAAATGAGTTTACAAAAGAGAATGATAGTGAATTACAAGAGTGAAAGGGTATTTAAAAAAAACTACTTTTGGGAATTAACTACTTTTCCCGCCTAAGAACTGATAACAGAAATATAATAAATGTCGACTTTTGTTTACTTTCTTGTGAAGATCATTAGCTCGTACAGAGCAATGAATCACATTGATAAAAAGTATCTCAAAGTAATTTTGAGTGCAAATAACCTTGTATCGTTTGTCAATTCAATGAGACTATTACGGTTAATGCGCCTAAATTGTTTTAAATTGTTCCAAATCACTTAGCTATTAATAGAAACGCCACCCATATTAAACCGTAAGGGCTCTTTCCCCAATCCCATGGATAAAGCTCTTTTTATCCAACTCTGCTAAAACAGCAAAACAATGAAAATCACTGAGTTTGATCCTTAAAACCATTTGAGTTGCAATGGTACGTCTATAATATGCAAACCCACCATATTACACTATGATAGGATCTCAATTATTCCTGGAATTGGTATGTACGTCCCTAAAAGAAGAAAAGGTCTGATGTAAGGGGCCATTTTTATCTTTTGAAATAATGCATATAAATACGATAGTAATGAATAAAATTTGTTGCTAAAATCAAGGACAATAAAACTGTTCTCAACTACAAGGACACTTGTTTGAGATATATGCATAAAATACTTGATATATATGTTGGAGAATATATGCATAATGGTCTTACAAGTCACCATCAATTGGATTATTGCGATCTTTGTTCTCATATTGGTACATGGCAGCCTGATTTGGTTGGGAAAAAGATATTTGGCTGAGTTCTAACAAGTAGCTAGCTATGCTTTAGCGAAGTCCTATAATCAGTTTGCATTATGTCAAAATACTAGATCAATGACGCAAAATTGCATTAAGATACAGTTGATAACTTTATGATATAAAAAGAAGAATCCGAATTTATGTAGCATATCCTAGCCGAAGACCACACAAGTTAATACAAAAAATGTCTTGAAATGATGTGGAATGCTCCTATAACTTGTTTTCTTCCCTCTTCTTTAGTACAAAATTATATTTATTTTATGTTATTTTTGTATTCCTTATTGAACAGTTTACAGTATAAAAAAATATATAGTAACTTTGCTAATATGGAGCATCTCCATTGCTTCTATCATTAAAACTTTTTTTTATTTATGACAATTAATTTCTCATAACTTTTATAATTCAAGTCATTGTTGTAAAACTTCTTCAATGGACAAAAGCTTTCTAAAAGCTTTTTGCTATTATGTCTTCATTAAATATGTGTTCAAAATGAAAGTAAACATGCCCTCGTTTATTGAAGATAACTTTTATCATTTTTGCAAACCACTTGACATCTACCAAGTCATTCTCTTAAAAGCTATTGGTAAAGCTTTTGTTGCAATGGATCAAGTCATCGATATAGCTTTTTTGAATAGTAAAAAGTCTTATAAAAAGCTTGCATTGGAGATGCTCTAAGAGTAAGATCTTTTAAACCATTAAATAGTTATCGGGCAAATGACTTAAAAATGCATCGAGCTTGCCCATTTTTACCGTTCTGTGTAGCCATCTTTTTTCCCTTATTAAATCACTAAACCTGGTGATTTCGTACATTGTGTATATCGGTAACCTACTTGACCTGCTGGAGCAGGTTAGCTAACGATTGTTAGGTTTATCATTGCAACGTTAGTCTTTTAGACTAACGATCGTTTATCATGGCTACATAAAATGACAAAAAGTGTCAAGTTAGATGACTTTTATTATTTTTAAAATTTATATACGTTTTTTACACGTTTTTACACACATTTTTATACACACATTTTTATACACGTTTATACACACGTTTTTATACACGTTTTTATGCATGTTTTTATACGGATTTTTATACACACATTTGTATACACGTTTTTATACACACTTTTAATTATTTTTTTACACGTTTTTACACACGTTTTTATACACGTTTTTTTTACACACTTTTAATTTAACTTTTTTTACATTTTTAATTTAACTTTTTTTACACTTTTTTTACACTTTTAATTTAACATTTTTTATACTTTTTTACACGTTTTTATATACGTTTTTAACAATTTTTTACACGTTTTTATACACCCTTTTATGCACATTTTATATACGTTTTTACACACATTTTTATACACACTTTTAATTTAACTTTTTTTACACTTTTAATTTATTTATTTTTACACTTTTTCTACACGTGTATAAAAATGTGTGCAAAAACGTGTATAAAAACGTGTGTAAAAAAGTGCGTATAAAAATGTGCATTAAAGCATGTATAAAAATGTGTGAATAAAATGTGTGTAAAAATGTGTATAAAAATGTGTGTAAAAATGTGTATAAAACTATGCGTATAAAAACGTGTATAAAAACCCGTGCATAAAAACGTGTATAAAAACCCGTGCATAAAAACGTGTGTATAAAAACGTGTGTATAAAAACGTGTATAAAAATGTGTTTATAAAAACGTGTATAAAAACGTGCATAAAAACGTGTGTAAAAATTATATAAAAATGTGCATAAAAGGGTGTATAAAACGTGTAAAAAAGTGTTAAAACGTATATAAAAACGTGTAAAAAAGTATAAAAAATGTTAAATTAAAAGTGTAAAAAAAGTGTAAAAAAAGTTAATTCAATAGTGTAAAAAAAGTTAAATTAAAAGTGTGTAAAAAAAACGTGTATAAAAGCGTGTGTAAAAACGTGTACAAAAGTTAAATTAAAAGTGTATAAAAACGTGTATAAAAATGTGTATACAAATGTGTGTATAAAAATCCGTATAAAAACAGTATAAAAAATGTTAAATTAAAAGTGTAAAAAAAGTTAATATAAAAACGTGTAAAAAAGTTAAATTAAAACTGTGTATAAAAACGTGTATACAAATGTGTGTATTAAAATCCGTATAAAACATGCATAAAAACGTGTATAAAAACATGTGTATAAACGTGTATAAAAATGTAAATATAAAAACGTGTATAAAAATGTGTGTAAAAACGTGTAAAAAACGTATATAAATTTTAAAAATAATAAAAGTCATATAACTTGACATTTTTTGTCATTCTATGTAGCCATGATAAACGATCGTTAGTCTAAAGGACTAATGTTGCAATGATAAACCTAACAATCGTTAGCTTAACCTGCTCCGGCAGGTCAAGTAGGTCACCGCTACACATAATTTACGAAATCACCAAGTTTAGTGATTTAATAGGGAAAAAAAGATGGCTACCCAAAACGGTAAAAATGAACAAGTTCAATGCATTTTTAAGTCATTTGCCCGATAGTTATCAGTATAACGTCGAATATAAACGATCGTGATGCAATTGTTTTGACACAAGTTTCTGATTGATCATATCGTAAGAACAACCACCAAAACAAAGATGGAGATATTCATATGCTAAAAGGTCTTGGTGGTGGTCTATAATTCGAGTACGCATTTCCAGCAGTCTCGCTATTATGTTTAATATCTTCATACATCTTCAATGAATCTTCAGCGAATTTAGTCAAACGATCAAGAACCTTAGTCAAACTTGAATGAATTGTGCTTAAATTCAACCCCAAAACATCATCATTCTTCATCTCCTGTCCATTTTTGAGTTCTGCATCAGAAAGGAGACGAACATTTGATAACAAGTCTTTAATGGTGTCGCTTAGTTTCTGAGAAGGCAGATTTTGAATCCCAGCTGACCAATCCCGACAAATAACAAATATTGGTGGGGCCACAGCTCTCCGAGGACAGAAAGCGCGCCTGCTTTTGGCCCGTTCCTTAGGTAGAATGATACAGTTTTGGAGCCAACTGTTGATTGATTCGACATATAAAGTACAGCATTTGACCAAATCTGAAAAACTTGAACCAAAGTATTCTATCTCATGCTGCAACTCAGCCAAAATCTGGTTCTTGGTTTCGCCGTGTTGACTTTTGGTTCTTGAAAAGGTCAGAATGGTAAGCTAATGAGATTTGAGCATGGAGTAGGTGCATACGAGCATTGACTTGCCACATCCGAGTAGATCTCAATGGTTTAATCACATTTTAATTTTAATTTCCGTTTCATCATTATAAGAGATGATATCTAAGGTTAAAGTCGCTATACTTCCAAAAAACGATTACTTATGTGTACAACATACGATATTTCAGCAATTAGGCAACCTAACTTAAATTTTTGAAAACATTTAACCGATTCCGCCCAAAATCACACATGTTTAATCTTAAATTACCCTTTTGCCATAAACTGTTTTGAAAGAACTAATCTAAAATAGAATTTATGCTTACCCTTGATGAGTTCTAACCAAGCGCTGCGTTGTAACTCTTCCGTCCCTTTTTCCTCAATTCCTTTGAGATATGGAGTTTAACTGATGCAATGTCAACCGTCATACGTGAATGCAAATTCAGTAGTAACGACTCGAGTTTATCGATCAAATTGAGCTTTTATATCCTTTTGTGAATTGGTGTCTAAGTTCATCAACACTTTCTATCATATTCTGTTTCTAATACATTCACTCGCCTGCAGAATATAAACATAAAACAATTCGTATCAACTTTTTTTTCATTAAAAACGTTGAAACTGTATTACAAGCCTTATGATTAAGCCAAATGTACACTGTACCTTCACTTCATCATAGAGTTTCCTTTCTCAAGCATACAATCTGTCAAGAGTTGAAGAATGGCTTCCTGCAATCATATACAAAAGTCCCCCCCCAACCCCCCCCCCGCTCTATGAAATTGTTCCAGTTGACCATCGTTTGATGTGTGTCCGTTGAGGTACAATGATGGATTTGTAGACAATGATCGATCCAGTGTAATGGACTTTTGGCGGTTGCGGAGATCTGCATACACACACACCGTACAAAAAATAAAAAATACATAGAAAATAAAAGACAAGTAAAAACAGTTAAATATCAATAGCTGATTCTTGTCAGTCATCACAAGGGGGCTGTCCCTCAAATGAAAGTATCAATTATGATCAGATTTGCACCAACATTCGCCCCTATTTTTAAGTATAACTACAATCAAATAACGAGGTCTAAACTAGTACTTGAGGGGGTCTATTATGGGGCCTTCATAGGGAATTCTAGTTTGTTTTAACTTTTTAAAAGCTTTCCGTGATCATGACTTACCTTTAGGTAGATATTACTTGAAGATTAAGTAACATCAAATAGTTTACAATAAGCAAAATACCTTGTAAAAATCGGATGAATAACTAGTCATTTTCTCTCAAAGTATTTCCCCTTGGCTAATTCCGGATATACAGTGAGCTAACATGTCAAAACAATGTATCTTTGTTTCCAACTCTCTTAATCAATTTCACAAGTTATAACGAATATGTGTCCCTTTAATAACTGAGGCATAAAGCTCTTGCTTAGTCTTATGGTTAAACCTGACAAAAACGCTGTCCACATTTCCGGTTGAAAGCTGATTCAGACAATGTTAGAAAACAAAGTTCAATCATTTCAGGCCGACCCCAACATTTGAATTGCTTTTTCCACCTTCAAAATCCCAATCTAGAACTTATTATGTGCTGATGGGGTAAAGTATATTACGCGATCATAACTTCAATCACATTACATAAAAAAACAACAAATATTATACTATAGGAAAGCTATAACAAAAACTTACCAGTAAAACAAGTGTGGTATCCTCCTCTGAAAACAAGTTAAGAGCGACAAAGACTGATCCCGTTGACTACCTAAAATCAAGCAGCCCATCGTAATTGAAACAAATCGAAACTGTACTAATAATTAATCAGTACAACTTTTTGAACTAACAATTTATATAGATTAAAACCAAGCGTATATATACTTTTGCTTCTGTATAGCTAACTTGTATCTTATTCGCCTCAAGCATTCTCGAGACCTCATCCCCTGATTTTGAAGCTCTGATAAAGTGATCCTCAATGTCTTTAATGCAAGAAAGAAAATCCTTAGCTCTGTGAGTAATAAATTCAGAAGGATCCTCTGTTTCTTCCACAGCCAAACAACCATTTTTTGAATCACATTGTTCAATTCGATCATTTTTGCATATCAAACGCGATTCATTCACTTCACTATCAACCACATTATCAAAATCATGCCCATTTTGGTCCCTATGCACTGATTCAGGAGGAGTAACGAAACCTTTTAAATCTCCTAAATCAATATCTTTATCAGCATCAGCAAGGTTAACACAAACCTTGCTGGACCCATCAATCTAAAGCTCCCCGTCAGACGATTAAAGTTATCCACTACCAAAGGATGGTGTGGTGGGTGGTGGTGGTGGTGGTGGCAATGATTCGACATCATCTACGTAAACCTTATTACTATCACTATCAATATTAACAGTTACTGCATTAGCACTGCCAGATTTCATGTAACTTAACGCTGAATTATTAGGCGAATGTGGTTGTGAAGAACCCAATTCGCCAGCTTGACCACCAGGGTCAGCATTGCAGCCAATTTGTGGCATGTTCAATAAATCTAAGGATACTTGAGTTTCTGCAAACTTACATAGTGCAATTCCTATGTTTTGAAGGGATTGCATATAAACAACATGAGCAGCTGCTAAATTGTACCTTGAATCAGTAGCTTGTTTCATAAACTTTTTTCTTTCTTTGCATAAACGCAACGGCTCACATGATGTGTCTGATTTCGAATTTGAGACACCCATTTTGTGAATGATTTGTTAGAAAAATGGACACAAATGTATAATATACATTTATTAACATTAATTTAGTAGAGGTCAACAGGATTTTACCTTAAGAAAAAAAGAAAAAAAAGAGTGTATCACAACAAGTAGTAAAGATCCAAAGTCATAAGATTTATGCAATGATAGTGGGAATCTAATATACTTTAACAAAAGGGCGTAGTTTTTATGAAGGTTGGTAAATTGTACTTTTATGAAAACGTGTGGGGGAATCTGAGACAAGATGATCACAAAACACTATACATATTTTTTCTTAATCTGATTCTCTCCATGCACATCAAAGAGACTATAGTCACTTTTGTTGTCAAAAAGATGCCCTCCTTTCCAGATAAAAGTGAAGCATAAATGATGCCAAGATTAAAACGTGACGGAGATTTATGACTTTATCTTATTATCTACAAGAGATCAATTGGAAAGTCCGTAAAAAGCTTATAAAGAAGGCAATTGTATATAATCAAGTAAAACTACAATACTTATAACTACCTAAATGATAAGCTCATATACAAAATGAACATGAAATTATGGAAACACAACGTGAATTTAATACGTATTAAAGAACCATAAGTTTGACCGGCTGTTATAATAATCCCCGAAAAACACCTTACCACATTATAACGAGTCTCGACCAAAACACCATACACCTAAACGAAACCCGCCAAAATCTCATCCATATAAGTTCCGCCCAACCACAGTCCGAACCGACTACAAGTATTACGTAGACGATATACAAGATTGTAGACAACTGAAACACCCATGATCCTTGTCGAGTAACGTGACCTTTACTAAATTAAACAAACAGTAGTAGTTGTCAGCGGTTTTGGTTTTGGCTAATTTATTAATATTCAAGTTTAATGGAATTTTCTCTTTTTCTTATGTTAATGTCTATTTTCTCAACTACTTTTACTATATATTTTGACTTTACTTTTGTTGATCAAAGTATATTCAAATTTCATAATCTTTGCCAAATATATACAAAAAGTATATAGTTGCTCAAACATTTTAAAGCCACTCGTCTAAGTTTAAAGACAGAAAATAAGATTAGTGAGAAATATGTGCCGAAGGACAAACCAAACTATGTAATGTAATCAGCTTAAAGATCAGTGGGATATAAAAAGAACCAGACTATTAGATCTCCCAGTGGTGGTGATCGAGTGAAGAATGTGGGACATAGAAAGAACCATCAAATGTAATCAGCTTAGAGATCATACCCTGAAAAAAAACAGAAACAAGGCTCTTTAGACCCTATACGGGTCCAGTAGCAAAAATTATGATATCGACCAAACTGTAAGGCCAAAAAATATTTTTGTCTTCAGTCATTGAGCTTATAATGTGTGTTGAGTGTGTTTGCAGTAGTGAAGAGATAATAGCCAAGAACCTGTAAGAGCAATTTGCGCAGGGAAGAATTGTGGAATTATAAATATCAATCACGTAGCAACAAAAAAAGTAGCAACATGTTCACATTTTTCTTATTAGTTATCAACTTAAGCGTCGTCTTTGCCTATTCTTCTATTTCAGGCTAGGAGATCCAGCAGTCCTAGGCCTAGAAGCAGCGATACTGGTGTATTCTGCATAAGCTTCGCCTGGTGATTGCCTGCCGATCGGTGCCCTTATCACGTGATAGCTTTTATTGATTTTCTTGAGCCTAAAATTATCTACAGAGAGTCTAGTTTTTAAAAAGTCCGGCCCCGAAAGGTTTTGAGGTCGGGAGGTCAGTCAAATTGATTTTACAAGATTCGTTGTCAAAACAGTGAATTCGGGTCAGATTCTGAGTGTGATTATAGGTCAAAAACCATATCAAAAACTGTGTTTTAATAAAACGAAACTCAGACGGTAGTCAGTTCATGATGTATATAAATTTCTAAATTTTTGTAGATTTTTCTCAAGATGGCTTAAATAGGGCTGGTCAAGTCGAAACTTTTGAGTGGTTCTGATAATTTGATACCTTGTGATAATGAAATTTGATAAATTATTTTACACTAAAATAATGATTTTTTCTAAAAATCACAGTAAACACAACACATTGAACTAGGGAATTAAGGAGAAATCAGCAATTAGGTATTTTAGTATTTTTACTAATATTGTGTTCTAAATTGACTACAAAAACAGCAGAAACAGTAAAGAGTGGAAAGATTAATTTAATTGAGTCATATAGGGTATGAAAATGACTTGAGATATGTATTTAAAGGATTATAAACTTAGTATGAGGTTTATAAGTCCATCATGTGATTGTTACATTGGCTTGGGCATTTAGTCTAACCGAGTGTAACTTGTGTTTAGATTAGTGAGCAAGATGTTGGTCAAGTAATCTGACATTCAGGTGAGTTTCTATCCTAGTTTACTATGTTTCGGAGATAGAATGATGCAAAATAGTTTTAAAATATTTTTTAATTGCTGTGATTCTGTGTGTTAAAGTACTCATGGACTTTTAAGAGTAGCTATTATATGTTAGTGTGTTGCATGTTGTATATGTTGCATGGTCGTTTCTTTCGCCTACTTTGTGGGTAAAAGGTTTCGCGCGTACGTTGTGGTGGTATGAACCTGTGTGGATACGGTACTAATAGTCCATGGATTTGGGATACGGCTCCTCTCCATGACGATTTTTGTTGTTTGGGGATCGGGGACACATTCCGTCCCAAGTCTGTTGTTTGTTTGGGACGAAGGCAGTTAGCATGTATAATAGTCAGCTTAATTGTCCTACCATATTTATATTTTTTTTATATAATCACAGTAATTGATTTAAATCTTGTATTGGTGTCGTAAAACCTATGACTCTCACCATCCGGATTGTTTGTGACGTTATGTAACAATCATTTTCAGGAGACTTAGGAAGGTGAGGAATTATAATAAGAAGTGCTAGAGAACTATTAGGTAGACATTGGAAGTTTCTTACATTTGAGTTTATTTCATAGTTGTTTTGCAGGCACTTCTGAATGTTTATTAGATCTTATAGATGTGTTGATACCTTGTCTTTGTAATTGATGAACCCTTACATCATCTCACTCCACGACAATTCGTACTATTTGTTTTACCGGTATTGTCCAGACACACTCGAGTCTTTTATATTTAGTTATGTCATGAGTGATACTCTTAGTTGTTACACAAAAGTGTTTGAGATGCTATTCCAATGCTGTATACGCGCTACTGAATCGCGCCTTGGCGGGGTGTGACATCAGAGTCCTTTCTTTCTTAGTTTCCTAGGCCTCTGTTTCCATTGCGTTTGATGATTGTTGATGGGAGGAAATAATGGTGGTGAGGGTGAGGGATCAGTTGGCCTGTTTGAACCTTCATCACCCGTTCTCCGTTGAGCTTACAGGCCTATCAAAGTTGAGAACAAAGGTGTTACTCTACATAAAATCAATTTCCTTCTTTACCTGCCTCTTCGATATTAGAAAAAACCTCTTTTTTGTGTGAGATGGTGCAATATAAATTCTGTTTGTTAAGTTGCCATCCTTCTATTTGATTATTCAAAAAGGAACTTGCACAAATCTTGGATACATCAAGAATTTGACAGTACTATCCAAGTTCTTCAACATGCTTTCGAAAATATACTTGGAAAAGTTAAACTTTTAGTTTGTGGCTAAACAGATAACTGCAGAAGCCATAGTGCTACTAAATTCATTCCATGCAGTAGTCTTAGCGGCACTTAGCGATTGCAAAAAAGTATGGATGAGGAATTTCCATTAGGGAAGAAGAATGCCTATAGAAAGTAAGCTTCTGTGAAAGTTTCCATACCCTATGAGTGAAAGCTGTATAAAAAATTATAGTCATTTGCATGACAATCACACCATCAATCATGCTTCCATTTGGAAGAGTTCTCTTCTACATTGCCTTTAGTTATGATGAATCTCCTTTCTATCCCACAGGGCTTGTAACTACTTTCTCCATTTGAACCGTTTTTCACCTTAGACAACAGTGGTCCCAAAATTGTTCAATACACGAAGTATATATAGTGTGATTAACAGTTAAAGCAGAATCTTTAGAGACTGGCATTTAAGAAAATCAACAACTTGTTCAAAACCCCGTCACTTTTCAGTATGTTTTAGTAGACCAAAAAAGCACTACTTATGAGTAGTCACAAATTGTAGGGGTCGTCATTGGTGTTGGTTTTTGGATATAAATGATAATTGAGTTTAGGGTTATATGATTAGAGAATAATGAAAGATTGAAATTGATTAAATGATTGAATGAAACCCTTAATGAAGTATTGATAAACTGACTCTCAACAACATTATCGTTACACCAACAGTTGTAAGTTATGCCTACAACATTATACTTTCAACAACAGAGTGAGGAGAGTAAGCTATGCCTACAGCATTAACTTATAACAGCATTTATTAAGGTTTACATGCCTAGCACATTAACTTCCTAAGAAGCTAGTAGATAAGTTGTATAGCCTAGCAACATTAACTTCGCCCATCATAAAAGTAGAGATGCCTGTGCAGCATTACTTTGATTAACCAGTATTTAACGCCAATTCCCCCAATTTTTTTTTCCCGAAACGACGCTTTTCATTGCATCAAATCAACAATTTTAGACTCACAAAAACTCTCCCTATCTGTTAGTTTTCTCTCTGCATTCTTGATGCTCACCATTCTCGGAGAGGCTCCTCGATAGTCTGTTTTTTTGCTGATACTCTCACTTCTTATTTTAAGCTCGCGTAAATCTCTCAGTCTTTTTGAGTTAATTTCATTCAACTCCTTTATTTTTTTCGCGAACGCGCGAAATTCCTCAATTTTTTTTCTCACAATGAGTTCACTCTGGTTCGTTTTTGGTTTCACAAGGGACGACACGGCTCTCTTTCTGATTTTTATTCCTCGGGTGACCATGCTTTCGAGTGAATCATAGGGAGCGTGAAAATTAACATGCCAATACTAGCAATCAAACAATGAAAATCTACTTACATCAAATGCTTTTGTGCGAGCGAAATCACAACAGAGAGACGAGAGAGGCAAGTGTGAATCTGATGATCATTTGTATTAGCTTCTTTTTCATTGTGCCGCGCTCTGATAAAGTGATGTCTAATCTCACACACACACATTAGGTTAATGATCAACAGGGTTCTTAACTATGCATATAGTACTCTCATTATCAATATAGAGGTCTTGTATGCATATGAGTTATACCCATAATGAGAGTCAATTAATTTTTTTGAATGCCAAAGAGCACTTTGGCCACGACAACTTGAAGCAGCACATGAGTGAGCGCGCAGCTCTGTGTGGATTTAACAACCATCTAAACTCTTCTTACACTGCCATGAAATCAATTTACACCCAAGAAATTGACAACCTCCTGTTGTGGACTTTTCTAATCCAAAGCTTCCGTAGGCATTAATCCACGTTATCAGTGGATGCTACAAAATCAAAAGTAACGTTTGGATACCAAAGGCCCAATTTAGTGCTAACCTTTTTAAGTATGTAAAAATCTTTCCACAGCATGAAATGATATACTTTTGGGTTGACTTGGTATCCTTCATATCACACACTGCAAACAGTAATATCAGGGTCGTTGAAGAAGTAAGATACAGCAATGTACCAATCATTTGATCTATATAAATGAACATCAACTGCTACACCATCTTCATCCTTGAGCAAAGGCTTTTGGGTTTCCATAGGTGTGCTTGCTGTCTTGACATCAGTAAAACTAATTTTCTTCAAAATCTCAATCACATACTTGTCTTGACTGATAAAAATTCCATCCTCCTTTTAATTTACTTGCAGTCCTAAAAAGAATGTGAGTTCACCCATAGAGCTCATTTGAAACTTCTTATGCATCGTCTTCTCAAACTCAGTGCATAATGTCTTTTTTGTAGAGCCAAAAATGATATCATCTACATATACTTAAACTAACAGAATATCACATTTGTCCTTCTTATGCGCGCGCGAGATAGTCTTGTCTATATTCTTTCCTCGCAAAAACCTATTATCCCAATAAATAAGAGTGCGGCGGGCAAAGAGTTTTCTTAACCACGTCTTTAGGAGCTTATGTAGTACCATACACACACACACACTTTCCTCTTCTGCCTACTTTTGTCATACTCGGAGTGTCTAGGAATCCGGTATCTTCTCCGGGTGGGGTTTTGACAAACATAAACTTCCTCTTCAATCTTTACATAAAGAAAAACAATCAGCTTCACTTTGGGGGGATCCCATCTGTATACTACAAAGTCTATTTAATGACAGAAAAGCCTAATTGTGCTGCTTCAATATAGGCACACTTCAGGGGGGGCAGTGGAGGGGACTTCGATCTGGATGGTCCCATTCATTTCTGATGCTATATGTGAGATACCCTTGGCCAACACCATCAGCTTTATTTATTAATTACAATTTCTCTTTCATCCTTTTTATCATGAAGAACCCAATTGAGGTGCCAATAACGTTTTTTTCTCATTTGTAAATCCACTAAACGTTCAAAAATCTCTTGTACTGAATTTTAGACCATCCTGCATAGCTTCTATCCAGCTGGATCCTTCCAATCATGAAATTACCTTTTTGGGTTTCTTCTTGTGCTAGAAGCAACAAACAAGCAAATTTTTGAAATTCTTTAATGGTTTGTTCTTTCCGAGCCAAAACAAAACTAATCATGTCTTTTCTTCCTTCCAAATTCTTGTCATTCTTCTTGTTTGAGTGCTGAATTCAAGTCTGCCCATAATTAGTTCAAACGGGGATCGTATCTTTGTGTATTCTTTGTATTTGGCATAGGAACTGACAGGTATAAATGTATTTAAATTATTCATGTCAGCCTCTGCACCAACATCTTTAAAATACATCCTGAATAAAAATATCTTCCCAAATTCAGGCATATTCGGATCATCTAGAAGTTCAATGCATGTTTTTGCACCCAACAACATTAACTTCTATGCTAGCAGCATAAAGTTGAACTTAACAGCATTAGCATATAGTATTGTTTCCCAAAGCACTAGCAGTATTAAATATTGGGGTTAGTGTTGTTAACAGTTATCATTCCTCTTTCTCTTGATCATTACATGAGATCACCAGCAATTCTTTACCTGGTTTCTTTAAGTAACCTTATTTTCATTATCTCATGAAGGGTTTGAATCCAGCATCAGGATAAACTCTTTGAAACTTTGAGAGTTTGGCAGATCAGCATCAACAATGGTAGTAAGAATGTAATCTTTCTATACTTTCTACATTCTAGCTTGTAACCTGCATCATCATGATGCTTTATACCTTATTACCATTAGACGATTTCTTCCTGCAACAACTCTGGCATATAATCATTGACGAAGTTTTGTGCATCAATATCAAAAAGCCAATTTGGTCCACTTCCTACAATATTAGGTGTATTCTCACTAAATTGGACATGCAAGTTCTCTTCAACTATCATTGTTCTACTGTTGAATACTCTAAATGCTTTACTATTGATTAAGTACCCAACAAAGAATCATATCATCAGCCGTACCATCAAAACATGCCATAAGTGATCTATGTATGAGAATTATAACAGGACACACCAAGACACCAAAATGTTTCTCATAATTCCTAAAGCTAGTTTTCCTTCCAAGAAAAAGTTCATAAGGGTCTTGTTTTATGAGGCTTAGTTACTAAGTACCCTATTTTGGCACATAGCAGAGCATGTATTTAACTGCTTCAGGCCCAAAACGTAGTAGTAGCTTAGAATCAGCTTAGCATTGTCTACTCAGCCTCAATTAGTGTTGTGTAGTTTTTGTGGGTGGGATCTATTTTTCCTTTCAGCTACTCTAATTTGTTTGAGGAGTTCTTAGTTAGCTACACTAAATTCTGTCTTAATACCTTTTCTCTCACAAAACTAATTCATCTCCTTATTTTTGAACTCAGTTCCATTGTCAAACCTAATTACCTTAACCTTTTGATCTATTAGATTTTCTACTCTAGTTATAAAGGACTTAAGTATGCCACTAGTCTCATCTTTAGTAGCTAGAAAGAAAACCCAACTAAACCTACTGTAATCATTTGTGACAACTAGGCAATACATCTTTTTCATTAAGCTTTTTACAAATGTTTTACCAAACAAATCCATGTGCAACATATGCAAAGGTTGGCTGATTGAACTTATTGTTTTGGACTTACAAGAAGCTCTATGTTGCTTTCCCTTTTGACAAGCAACACAGGGTTGATTATTTTCAAAAAGTTTTGAAGGTAAACCTTTTACAAGATTTCTCTTAACCAGTTTATTCATAGTTTTGAAATTTATGTGTCCAAGACTCCTATACCAAAGTTTAGATTCATCAGATGTGGCTCTTTCAATGAGACAAGTTAGACCTTCTTTAGGAACAATATTCTTTAAATCAACACTATACATATTGTTCTTTCTAGGAACTTTAAGTAAAACATGACTTTCATCAGTTAACTTAAAGTTTGGAGATAAAACAATACATTCAGTGCCATTAAAGAGAACACTATTCTTTTTGTCACACATTTGTGAGACTCTAAAGAGGTTAAACTTTAACTCTCTTACAAAATACACATTCTTAGAATCTAAATTACCAGTTTTGATTGTACCTCTGCTTGTGATTATCCCTCCTTTAGGGTTACCTCCAAAGGCAACATATCCTCCATCAATTTCTTCAAAGTCAGTAAGATAGGACATGTTCCATGTCATGTGCCTTAAGCATTTACTGTCAATTACTCCTTTATCATGTAAATCCATTTGTGGATTGCCCTGCACATTAGTTAAGAAAATCAGTTTCTTTTGGGGACCCAAGCCATCACTGACTTGGATTTGCCTTGTGCATCAACATAATCAAACTTTTTCAAGGTGATTGATGCACTGTTGTGTTTAGAAACATGGTTTAAAACTTTAGTCTTTGGTTTCCAAACCCAACAAGCTGAGGCCTTAACAGCATTAACATTATTTCCCTTAACGGCATTAACAACTATTTTTGGCCTAGCAGCTTTTGACCTAGCAGTATTAAATTTTTTATCCTTAACAGTATTAACCCTTTGATTAAAATTACTGTTTTTAAATGTTGTATTCTTATGAATGGGCCACTTAATAGTTGAATGTGCTGATTTGGAAAGACTTGTCATTGGTCTAGCACTATTCACTGTTATTTTTAGATGAGCAGTATTAACTTGTCTGGTAGTATTAAGTGATACTAGACCAGACTTCATTAGTACTGCTCTTGGAACCATGTTCTTTTTAGGGAAGTTATAACAACCCGCAATTTTCATCAATGTAATTATCCATCTATTAAATTAGATGCACTGTAATATCCATCTATTAAATTAGATGCACTTTATATACCACCTTTATACAGGGAAATTTTTTTGCTTTATCTCATTATGCAACGTAACTTGCATATCTAAAGTAAACGAGCTCACGCAACCTCTACCAATGCCATCTCTATCTATGTTTATATCATGTAAACATCCTAATATGTCAAGTTCATATCCTAATATCATTTTTACCAAGTACATTATCCATTTAACGTACTTTTCAAAACATTATATCAAAACAAGCTTTAAACGTTAACGTTTACATTAAAACCCTAATTATATGTAATGTATACATATAAAATGAATGTGCAAGCCTCTTGGTTCGTGGTAGAAAAACAAATTTAATATACTTATAGTATTAATCCCGTAAGAATTCTTTCTAAAATACTTCTCAAACAAGAGAAATATAAGGTAAAAATCTCACTAAAGAAAACACAATTTGTATATTTTTATCCGGGAAGTACTTTTCCTCGGGTCGTGTCCCAACGAAATCGTGAATTGAGAGTTTAGGAATAATTCGGATTCGAGTTAAGAATGATAAAGGATTTTTTGAATGATTGATTACACTACAAAATATAATAGCACAAACTAAAAACAATGAAATAGCATGAAATTTAAATGCACAAAACGTAAAAATGCGAGCTAAAACTGAAATTTAAAATCTAAGACACAACTTTTAACAAACTTTATACCTAAAAATCACAAATTTAAAAAGAAAATTTTAGGAAAAAGAATTGGAATTTTTTAACTATTTTTGATATTTTTTATGAATTTTCTAAGAAAAAGATATTAACTAAAATCTATTTTAATTTCTAGAAAATACAAATCAAATGAGAAAAATAAAGAAAAATGGTTTTTAAACACTAAAAAGGTGCAGAAAT
>BQNB010045256.1:1001-19690 GCA_026074375.1 Tanacetum coccineum
GTCCCTTGGTATACAGGGAGAAACTAGTATGCAAAATAACTCACCTCATATATATAATTATTTTGAAAATTTGATTAATTAGATGATTTACTTCCTTTTTAGTTAAAACCTATCTTTAAAAGAAAAGTATTAAAGGTTTTTGGAAAGATTTTGTGTAGTGTTTAAAGAATGTAAAAAAAAAAATTGCCCCCTCCCCCACTTGACCCATCCTTGGCCGGCCATATATGGCTTGTACACACCAAAAATCTTTTAAATTTTGAAGCTTGAATTAAAAGTGGAAAAGGGTGTGAAGAAAAAGGAAACAAGCTCTATATTTTGCAACACATTAAATTTGTCCTCATCCCCTCTCCTCCTTATATAGTGGCTGGATCCCCTCTCTCTCATTCTAATCATTCTCTCAAAATTCTCTCTTCTAATTTATGTGTAATCCTCCATTGAGGATCCAAGCAAGAAAGAAGAATAGGTGATTCTTAGTAATTTTTCCTAGCTTTGGTGAATTGGTGTGCCATTTTTTCATTCTTGTGGTGTGATTGTGTTCATACCATCCTCTCCATCATCCATTGGTAATCATCTCATCTTTTGTGTTCTTGTTATGGTCACCATGTTCTTAAACTAAGTTTTCACATAAAATCATGATTTTCAAAAGGATTAATTTTAGGAACATATATGTTAAAGTTTTTCTATGGGTAAATCTTTTGGAATATGGTTGATAACCTGTTATGAAACCTAATCAAACATTAAATATGTTATAAATGAAAGATTACAAGTTTTGAAACCCTAGGATATGAATTAATGATTGGGGTTTTTCTTGATTAAAATTCTGGGCAGAATTTTGGGTCATGTTAATCGGGTCATATCTCATTCATAAAAATACCTTTTAACATAATTCTTGAGCCTAAAGGGAAGTTCAATGTATCTAGTTTCTGGAAAATCTGGCCTCATGTCAATTGGAGGTTGGGAAGGTCGATTTTTAGATTTTACAAGATTAAGTGTCAATTCTGGAAATCAAATCCGAAAATTTCACTTGTAGTATTTGATTTTTAATTCGAAAACCATAAGGAGTTAAGGGCTAATTTTCGAGCTGGTAAAAATACATGATATTAGCTACTTCCTTTTTTTTCATAATTTTTCAAGATGTCTAAGTAGGGTAAATTCGTGTAAACTTTTCATAAGTTTCTGCCAGGTTGATTTCGGGACTGTTTTGGGTAACAAGGGTCACAGGGTCATCTAAAATTGGAAGTAAATCAAATCCTTGATTGGGGACACATTAAATACATTAGGGAAGACTTGTGATTTTTGATGTATTTTTAGAACATGATTTGGTTAGACTTTTAAGTAAGGAAACTTACCTAAAATAACTCGTAAATTTCAGAATACTTTGGGAAACCCTAAATAAGTAAAGTCAACTCTTATTTTTGGAAAGTTGAGTAGTAACTTGTAAAACAAGTCAAGTAATGTAAATAAATATGTTTTTGTAGATCCGGTGACACTTGTGTGATTTCCTTCCGTTTGTGCTCATTTCTTTCCGTGTGCATTCGCTAAGGTACAAATATTTTGTCCTTTTAGTAAGGACACCTTTTGACTTGATCCTTCATTTTCTTAGCTATTTGATTAAGTTGATATTCCGTTTGATTTGCTATCCTTTCTCATGACTCATTTGATATTCATTGATATTCTGTTTGATTCGATATTCGCAATTATGATTTTGTTGATCCTTGTTTGAATATGATGTGAGATCCGTTATCTTGATTCGATTATTAGTATCTTGATTATTGTTATCTTTTGCATATCCCTTTGACCGAGCTATTTATAACTAGCCATGGAGGTACCATGGCCATGTCATTGATGCACCGATGGCATGACACTATCTGTGGCGGTGTGATTGGTCCACGACGTTCCCTTTTATATGTGAACTGGATATGATTTGATTATATATGTTGTACACTCGTCATAGTGCTTGTGTATATCTGGATATGACTTTGTTTTGCAGGGAGCGTATGGATGCACCCTAGGTACTTTGTTTTGTTTTGTTTTGGTGAATGGTGAGTGTGTGCAATACACCCCATTTCACATTTGGGTACATCAGGTCTGATCCACTTGTGTACATTTGAATATATGTAGATATTTTTTTTGGGTCTAAGTATGTGGCTTGCTTTAGACATTTTCCTTTGATTACTCTATTCCTATTCATTTTTCTATATCTATCCTTTGGCATTTGTTTTGGCAAGTTCTCGTGATTCGTTTCGTTCATTCCTTCATTTTATTACCGTTATTGTTATTATATTTGTTCACTGAGCGTTAGCTCAGCCGCGTTTTCTTTTCCTGCGGCAGGTGTTAAGCGGGAAGCTGGGAAATGAGAGAGGTGTGTAGGAAGAGTTAGAAGACCTACTCTAGAGAACCTTTACCTTTTGAATAATGTTTGAAAGACCTTTACATTATGAAGTTTTGCATTTAGACCCTTTATGTTTGGGCTTTTATACTTTTGGAAAGATATTTTGATTTTGGTTCAATAATTTATTAAATAAAGTCTTCCGATTGCGTTATATATGTTCTGATATGACACCATAATGTGACCCTTTGTCTCTCTATCGGAGCGGGGTGTTACATTAAATATATCAAAAAACTTAATAAAAATCCGTCCTTTTTATATAAGATTCTAAAATGTATTTTTTTGTCATAATTTTTTAAAGATTTTTTAGTCACGTTTTACCAGTTAGAAAAATCAGTTTAGTATTTTTATTTTATCTAAATATATCAAAAACCTTTATAAAAATTCATCCATTTTAAATAAGATTCTAAAACTATTTTATTTTTGTCATAATTTTTTCAAGAATTTTAGTCGCATTTTACTATTTTATAAAAATCAATAACCGATTCTATCCTTTTCTTTTAATAAAACTGTTTTGTTTTAGTTTTCTAAAAAATAGTAAAACGTTTCGATAGCGTTTTTAGTTGGATAAAAATTTCTAAAAATTTTGAAATTTGTTTGGTAATTTATTTTAATTTAAAGGTTGTTTTAGTCATTTAATTAGTTAAAATATTTTCGTTTGTTTAAAAATATTGTATTTATTTTTTAAAATTAGTTCTCGTTAAGAATAAGTTTTTAGTGACTAAGATAACTGCAAACCTATTAATTTGGTGTAATAAGATATAAGGGGGTGTTTGGTATTTTAACTTGCTTTGTAACCTGTAAACATACTAATTGCCTGACATTGCAAGAAGAAAAAAATCGATAGCTTAAATTGAGAAAGAAAACAACGAGTACCTTTAACTGAAATTAGATATAAAATTGGTACATTTATATGCTATTTGATCATATTAAAAATACTTATAGTTTCTCTTTCATTCGTTATTCATTTTTGCTTTATCAATTCTACCCAAATTCTTTTTATTTTTTACTTTATCAGTTCTACCCAAATTTATTTAACCTTAAGAATGAGGTTCGTAATCCGCATGTCGCCGCAGAGCGCGCGAGATTATTTTTGTAATGAACCGATAACACCAAGTTTTATTTGTCAGTCATTGTGACTCACCTTGCAACGAACCGATAACATCAATGACTATTTCCGTAAATATTTTAATTAAATATAATATAATATATATATTATATATATAAATATATATATAATTAAAATTTAACGAATTTTTATAAAATCGAATGCATGTCAGAAGCTGTTGCAATAAAGGCGCTCTTTTAATAAAACCTGCTTTGTTTTCAGTGATATATTTTTTTGAATGAATCGATAAATATGCCTCCATATATTGATACATAAAGGTTCTTATAAAAAAAGCTCTAAATAGGTTTAAATTCAAGGTCGGTTATGTAACATTTAACATACTTAAGGGTGCGTTTTGAAGATTGTTTTTTTTTATTTTTGAATTATTACATTCGTAGGTCGTAGATTTCTTTTTTAAAACAATATCTGGCCCAAGAATCGGTAATAAAACGTAGTAAAAATTATCTACTATTGCCTGAAAAAAAAAAAAAAACATTGCAAGAATAGAAAAAAATCGATAGCTTGAAATTGAAGAAAGAAAAAAACGAGATACCTTTAACTGAAAATTAGATATAAAATTGGTACATTTTATATGCGATTTGAATCATATTACAAATGCTTTAAAGTTTCTCTTTCAATTCTTAATTCTTTTTTTTATGCTTTATCAATTTCTACCAAATTCATTTTAATTTTTTTACTTATCAGTTCTACCCAAAATTATTTAAACCTTTACCTGAGGTTCTATAAACCGCACGTCGTCGTAGAGCGCGCGAGATTATTTTTGTAATGGACCGATAACGCCAAGTTTTATTTGTCAATCATTGTGACTCACCTTGCAACGAACCGATAACATCAATGACTATTTCGAGATATTTTAAATAAATATCATAATATATATAATAGCTATATATAAATATTATATATATATATAAATATATACTAAAAATTTAACAATTTTTATAAAATCGTATGCATGTCAGAAGCATTGCAATATTGGGCTCTTTTAATAAAACTGTTTTGTTTTTATTTTCAATGACATTTGATAAATAAAGTTTCTTATATAAAAAAGTCGTAAATATGTTTAAATTCAAGGTCGGTTCTGTAACATCTAGCATACTTAAGGGTGCGTTTTGAAGATTGTTTTTTATTTTTTATTTTTTATTTTACATCGTAGGTCGTGAACTTCTTTTTTTAATAGCAATATCTGGCCCAAGAATTCTGGTAAATAATACGTAGTAATAATTAACTACATTTTTTGTCCTTGTGGTTTTACAGACATTTCATTTTCAGTTCAATTTTTTAAAAGGTCTTGGATCCACTCCAAAATTAAAACATCCGTTTGAGGTTTTGTCTAATTTTTCGTTGACTGTTAGTCTTACCAGTTAGATCATATAAAAAGATTAAATTGCCATCTTCCTAATATTACAGAATCAACAAGATACACTATCTACATTATTATAGCATTTTTTTCTTTTTATTATTATTATTATTATTATTTATTTATAATAAATCACTTCATTAAACAAGTCAAGAGATTTTTAAAAAAAAGTGGGAAGCCGAGATACTATTTGACCCCTCACTCCTTTAGCTATAGCAAAACCAATCCTATTAAAAATATGAACCGCAGCATGTGCCTCAATATCTTGACTCATGGAGAACTTTTGAATTCACTTTAGCAAGGTAATTACACCCTCTTCTAATTCCCCAGAGAAGAGAATGAAAAAGGGAGAAACCCATATCCAATAGTAGCACACTTAATTTCGTACTTGACACGTTTATGATGTGCCACATTAATCACCGCACGACCAGGCACAAAATCAGCCATCCAGGTTTGTGTTAAAGGCGAAGACCCAGTCAAATCCACACAGACATCAAGCCCTCTATCCCACTAGTAAAGTAACATATCCGTTGGGCGTAAGGGTTTGTCATGCCCCCCATCCAGCCCGATATCAACTTCTTTACCAGTTGAAATTCCTGACTGATAGTAGATGTCGACAAGTGTATCGCACACAACATTATGGCGATGTTTAATACCAATAATGTCAGCACACGATACCATATGGTCTCCATAAATATCTCCATAAATATTATTATTATTATTATTATTATTATTATTATTATTATTAATTATAAAACTTTTATTTAAAATTCATGGTAGTTACAAGAAATTAATGAGAAGCCGACATACAAACTAGGCTCCCACTCCTCTAACTATAGAAAAGCTGATTCTACTAGAAATATGAACAGCAGTACGTGCATCAATATCTTGAGTCACAGAGAACATTTGAATCCACTTCAGTAAGGTAACTGCATCCCTCTCAAGTTCCCCAAAAGAAGAGAATGAGAAGGGAAGAAACCCATATCTAATTTTTGCACACTTTGCCTTATATTTTACGCGTTTACGTTATGTAGCCTCGGTCACCGCATGTCCCGGTAAAAAATCAATCATCATATCTTGTGTCAAGGGCGATGAACCTATTAGATCCACACATATATCAAACCATCCGTCCCACGAGTAGAGCAACATATCAGCTGAACGTAAGGGTTTCTCTCGCCCTCCACCAAGCCCAATATCAACTTCTTTACCAACTGAAATCCCAGACCGAAAACAGATGTCCACAAGGGTATCACGCACAATGTTATGTCGATATTTGATACCAATAATACCAGTACAAGATACAACATGGTCTCCATAAATATCCCCTATAAATACCCTGGAGCAAGCAGAGCACGGCTTCGGGACAGTGAATAAAGGAATACCCAACAGATAACATAACACACACTGGTAAGTCCTACCGTTCATAGTCTGTCCCAACCCATAGATCATAACTACCTTGAGCCAGTCAGAAGTATGTTCCTCCATTTGAGACTTCCATCAAGCCATTTTTCGAGTAGACATAGAAAAAGTAGATTCAACCGTTTGAGTAATACGTGTGAAATATATATCTGCCTGTTTCTTCATGAGTTTAGGGGCAGCGACCTCACTTAAATCACTCAAAAGATAAATCTCCATTTTAGAATTATAAGTACTCAGGTGTAACACCCCTAAATAGGGTCGCAGCGGAATAAGGGTCTTAGAGTGTTAATTAGATCAATAGCACAAGATATGAGAACGACCTCTATATGTGTCGTTTAAAAATGATACATTGGATTTAATAAACTTGTGTGCTACATAAGCCCAAAGCTTAACTTGTTCATCCTTGTAAATATAAAGATTTTAATACATAACAGATATTCTCAAAATGTAACGAACATAAATCTTTATAGTAATTTGACTCCAAAATAATGACCACCAATGTATCCTTGTTTCTTGTACCTTATTGACCTGATAAAAACATGCTTTAAAACGTCAACATAAAGTCAGTGAATTCATAGGTTTAAGTAATGAATAAAGTAGGACCACAAGATTTTAAAGTGCAAGACATGTAACACATGGAATATTTCAAAATGTAATTACGCCTACGCTATGCTCATGAAACTAAAGCTACAACATGTATGTATGCAAATTAATGTAAAAAATGTGCCCGTGTAGATGTCCGACCCGCAACTGTAAAACCCCCAAAAAAATCACAACGCAGCAGAATACCACTTGGGGTGCTACTTCATAGTAATAAGTACAAGTTACAGAAAATGACTCTAGTGAGACGTTTTGAAAAGTCAAGCATTCAAAAAAAAATTATAAATATCAGAGTTACAACAGGTCCCATTTATAATGTATTAGAAAACATTTTCAAATGTTTGTCGAATGGTATTCACATTATAAAGCCTTCAAAAATATAGCAGCGCGACTCGAATGCTCTCAATGCTCAGCTAGCAAAATAATAACCTGAGAAAATACATGCAAAACGTCAACAATAATGTTGGTGAATTCATAGGTTTATGTAAAAGCAGTATTGAAATAATTCAAGTAATATTTCAATAAGGAAAATAGCATTATAGTATTTCAAAGTATTATTTTCAAAATCCAAGTAGTGATTCAATAAGCAAGAAATGTTCAGTAGTGGACCATAAGACTTAAGTAATGTAGACAAGAGAAACAAATTCACCAAGTCCAAAGTAATATATATTATTGCACTAAGCTCATGACACTGAACCTTAACATGTAATGAAATGTAATCAAACCAGTACTCGAGGTTTGTGCCCCAAAACAGATACAAATACTGCCAAACATCCTACGAAATACCTCAAATGTTAAATGCGTCAATGGGTATCTAGAAACCACAACCTAGACAGGGGTTGTCAATCCCAATAGATCTATCCACAACACTCGCGTTTACTACCCATAATAATTACCAGCTCATGATGAAAGGGGACTTAAATGGAAAAGTAGGTACTTAGGCAATAATATTCAGGCAATAATCTCGATAGCATACTATTTAAAACACTTGTGTCTAATAGTAAAACAATTAATGTGTTCAAAACTTACGGTTTCATATATAGGTATTCAATGATCTTAAATCATGTAGTAATCAAATCAAGCTTTAGTATATTCATGAGTAAACAACCATGTATCACACATGTATTAGAAGTCATGTAGTAAGCAAGTAAAAGCTTTAATAAAAATAGTCATGTAACGCTTATGTGGTAGAAATCAATAAGTTTACTTAGTAAAACGAGCATGCATTCTCACCCCGAAAACAGTTTGTAAAAACCATTAAAAGAGAAAAGGTGGGGCTATGAACTCACCTTGTGCAATCAAGAGAAATGAGCGCAAACACAGATCAACAATAACAATTAGGAAACTCCTCGAACGCGCGCCTTTTACTAATGAAATGCAAGGAATGATAAGAACGTTCAATCACACAAGAAGTCCTAAGTACCACCTAAAAGATGTGGCACGACTTAGAATAATAAAATAAAATCCAATATGTAAAAATAAACAAAAGTTCATAAGATGTGTTTCCGAATTAAGCATGGCATTGCACTAAGATTTTTCGAAGTAATTTTTACATACAAATACATGACCAACCTAGTCTAATTAGCATTAAGACATGTACCCATTTTCAACCTTAAACACTTTAGCTTATTAGCGTTTTTAGTTCCCTTTTAAAGATTAAAACAATACGTAAATCTCAAATTCTGAATTTACCTCAACTTCACAAGACTTTAACTCTTAATCTGTAATTGATAAAAAGGTGAGGCTTTTTCCTATGGCCTAAATTTTGAGTCTTTTTTCCAGATATAAAGCCCCATGTTTTAAAAAAATTTAAAACCATGTGAAATGACTAATTTACCCTTGATCATCCAATGCAGATTATTTCTTGATTTTTAACCCTTCACGAAAATGGCCATAAATCCTAATCTATGATAGAAATTGAAGTGAGGCCACTTGGACGTGTTAGGTCTATGTGTCTACTAAAGAGCTCAACTTTTTAATGCAACACGTTAGTGTAAAACCTGGAGTTAAACTCCTTTTCTAAATCTGGACTAAAAATCAAATCTGGATTGCTGTTTAAAGCAAGTTGACCATGTAATGATGAGCTTGGAATGATAAGCTTGTTGTCCATGTATCGATCCACAATAGCTGGAATTAAGGAGCGTGTTTCCAAATTAAACATGATGAACTTGGAATGATGAGCTTGTTGTCCATGTATCGATCTACAATAGCTGGAATTAAGGAGATGGCTTAAGTATACTGGTCAACTTGCTTTAATTCTAACAGATCTCTTTCTAGGTTGGTGACTCGATAATTAAATTTGAATACTGATGTGAAGTCTGGAAGTGCAGGAACTGCGGTTGTTTCTTCTGAAGTTGTTGGTGTTGGATTTGGTGTTTCTTGTTGTAGAAGAGGATTGAAGAAAGGAGGTGGTAGAGGAATAGTTGTGGTAAAAACGGATGTAACTTCAGGAGTTGCCGTTACTGGAATGGTGTAAAAAGACGATGTCTGACTCCTTGGTTTTTTATGATGAGCTGTGGTATCCATCAAAGAAGCAATCTTATTATCAGCTAGAGAAGGATTCTCAAGATTTAGGAGCTTACTTGTAAAGTCGGAGGAGACAGAAAAACTTTGTACTGGTTCATCAGTCTTTTGTGTGTCAAGGACCGGTGTAAGTGTCACATGAGCGTCTTCCTCTACTTGCTCAAACCCTGACTTTTGAGAAACATTTTGTTGGTCTGCGTCACCTTGATCAGCAACAGTCATGTCAGCATCTCTATTTCCTAAATTTACGTTTACATCATTATACAGCTCCTTAGTGACCTCATCATCTTTTTCTTCATCCATCGTTTCTTCATCATCAATCTTTTCTTATTCTTCTTCATAATATTTCATAGTAGACTGATTGAGAACATGATTCTTGATTCTGTCTGACTCAGTTCTATCACTGTTAGTCTCTTTGTCATCGTCATACGTGTCATCATCTTCTTGGTTATCATCATCATTAGCATCATCATCATCATCACCATCATTATCATTTTCATATTCAAAATTGTTTTCATCATTATCATCTTCTTCTCCACTGTCACCCCAAGACTCTTTCTCACTTTCAGAATCGTATTTGGGTACATTGGGAACCCTTGGTTTAGTACCAGTTCCTTCATCTATACCAGAATTCTTGCGATGTTGCTCATTAGGAACCCCTGATTCAAAATCAATTCTATCACCCGTACCACTTTCTTATGAGATATGAAAGTCTTTCTTGCTTTGTTTAGTATCCTCCTTGAGCTGAGAAGCTTTAGAAAGTGCTACTTCTGAGAGAACATTCAAACCCCTGCCTCTGTCAGCCTTAACCGGAGCCTTCTTTTTAGTAGGTTTAGGTTTGGCAGCAGCAACTTTCTTAGATTTAGCAGACTTCTTCTTGGAAGGATATTCCTTAGATAAGATGGCTGAATCTGATTTCTTTTGACTTTTCCTTGACTTTGAAGGTTCAGCTCCTGAAGAAATTACATAATAAGTCTTATAAGAAACAGAGTCCAGCAGGGCTTGATTCGTCCATATACTTGAGTGTCTGCATGTCTCGAGATCAATCTCATGGTACCTAGTAAGCTATCATCACAAGCAGTGTGCATTAAAGTTCTATGTCTCATTGAGATGGACTTATCTTTTTAAGGAAGTGATGAATGATGATCTTCGTAATTCTAGGATAGAACATCTTGTCTTGTTTCTTAGAATCTATGTTATCAATCTGGTAAGCCAAGTCCTCCCAGATTAAAGCAACAAAGTCCAGATTCTTCTTGTAGTACATTCCCCATAGGATTTGAACTCTTGAAAGTCAAATCTTATCAAGACCAGATACCTTTCGACAGAGACATTTGTTGATGATTGATGCAAAGGTTCTCCATGGTTGGTGTAGATGATCAACAATAACATCAGTGATGTACTTGATTTCTCCAAAATGGCCAAGTTCGCGGATAAAAGATAAAGCTTCCTCTTCAGTTGGTGGTTCATCAAATTCTTGACCCTGAATCCTTGGACATATGTTAAGAATATCTCTGAACACTTCGACATTCATAGAAAACTTCTTGTTGTCGATCTTGAATCAATATGATGACTTGTGTTTGGTGACGGTTGCCTAGAACTGATGCATATAGATGACTGGAACTTCAACAGTGACAAGGAATGCAGGATAACATGTTGTAAGAGCAAGGGCATCCAACACTACTTAATAAGTAGGTTCCATTGGCTTCATTCCTGGATTGATCCTCTGTTGCATTTGCCAATAACATGACGATTCTCAGGAGCAACAAGTACATTGTCTAGTTTAATTTGTTGAGCTTTGGAAGTCATGATTCTGCTAAGAGTTTTCCAATACAGTTTATATATAACCAAGTTTATATATGACACTATATGACATGTTGTGTTAATAACATGCAGGCATTTATCAAACTTTGTTAGATTGCAAAATTAACCAATTTTAATTTTCTTCCTAAATTATGTTTTAAATTGCCTCCTAAAGGAGTATATTAATCCACCTCATTAATCAGAAAGACTAATTCGCCTCCAAAAGGAATATGACTAATTCGCCTCCTTAAGAGATAAGACTAATTCACCTCCTAAAGGGATATGACTAATTCGCCTCCTTAAGAGATAAGACTAATTTGCCTGCTTAAGGGATATGACTGATTCGCCTCCTTAAGTGAAATGACTAATTCGCCTCCTTAAGTGAAATGACTAATTCGCCTCCTAAAGGAGTATATCTAATTCGCCTCCTAAAGGGGTGAACTAATTCGCCTCTTAAAGGGGTGAACTAATTCATCTCCTAAAGGGGTAAACTAATTCGCCGCCTAAAGGGGTAAAGTAATTCTCCACCTGAAGGAGAAACTAATTTTCCTCCTTCATGCTTTCTTAATCCGCCTCTGATTTTTCAAATTATACACTTAGAACTTTTAGGCATCATAAATCATTTATACATGTATCTTAGCATCTCATATTATCATTTGAACCATTGTCAATACGAATTAACCATAAAAATTGTCACAAGGATCAACACAAACTCGAAATCACATAAAGCACATTCTTGAGTTTTATTTATGCTCAAACAAAAGATATAAGGGTTCTAATGAATACAAGTATATGTCTAACACTTTCTAACAGCAAACCTAACAACATTTTACATGTTCTACCCATTTTCACATTTTCGCATACAAGAATCTAACATAAATCAATCATGTGTTTACTAAATGAAAAATTTATTACACGCGTAATGTACACCTTAGGACGAAACAAAAAACCCCTTAATTAATTTAAGGTTTTTACACACTTTTGATTTTGAGGAACCTAAGTCAATTGTTAGGGTTTACAAATTCAAAAGTAGATTCCTTTAACAGATGAGACATTTAGGGTGTAGAGAACACTTGTTTAGTTGTACCTTAATCTTGAAATGTTAGAATTGTTTAAGCTCAGTTTGTTTAGAACTTATATATAGGATTAACAATAACAATGATCATAACATATTTATAGCGGTATTAACATAAAGAACAATGTTATTTTAACAAGGTTTTTCTTCATTATCATTCACTCCAATCCTAAATTCTACTTGATCAATGTAGAACGGTTATCTAACTAGAACAGGAATCAAAAGATCCTTAAGGCTAAACTAACTATCACTCTAGGCATTTACAAAAAACCATACACATAGAACCCTTCAAAACTATAGACGTCTACATTGTATTGTGCACTCTTAATAACACGCCTGATGATCTCTTTATATAATAGAGATCATCTAGGTTTTACAAAGGAATCATAATACTATAAGGAAACTAAATCTTTTCAAATCATAGTCATTATCTTTTTAAGCAACTCTTCAATTTTGGTCTTGTTTCTTTCTGTAGCATATCTTATAGAATCCTCCATCTAATGTAGAATTCCATAATGTCAAATTAGTCCATCTAATGTATAAATCCTAACAATCTTCCCCTATTTGATAATGATAAAACAAACAATGTTCTTGCTCGAACTTCCCCTTAAGTTGAGTAGTTGAGATCATATATATCCATGAATGAAACAAGCTTCCAAGCTTCCCCTAAATTCTTGATTTCATTTGAACCATGCCATGCCACCACACATAATAAGCTACAAATCATATCTCTATAATCTTCTACCCCTTTTTGTCATAATCTAATAGGGGTCTTATGAAGATAAGCAAGTTGAATCTTTACAACTACAAACCATATACTACACTACTAATCCAGCCTTCTAATGTCTCAAATTACCCTCCATGACGCATAATAAAAATAATGAATTCAAGACACTAGAAACTTAAACTAGAAGTAGTAATAAACAACTAGCAGTAGTAATGAAACCTTACAGCTCAAGTGGTGCATGAACATATCCTGATGGTTAAACACTTTGGCTATTAAGCTTCCCTTGAAACTAATATGTTAACCATCTCTTGAATTTTAAAATTCTGTAGGCTTTTTGTAATGATTACTGATGGAGAAAACTCAGTATAACGAACTTGATGTAGAAGTAGAATAACCCAAACCTGTGTCATATGTCTTGTACTATTCACGTGACTCTAAACTCATACTGTTGATAATGAGTAGACCTTAATCTCTTGACAAAATCATCATCTTCAATGAGACACTAAGCATAACAACGTAACTCCTTAAAGTGATAGCAAATGTGAGCATTAAGCACTATAAGAGAAATCACACATTACTAGATTTTGCAAGTCTTTATCAACACCGTATAAGCACGAACAAGTTATCTTTAAAAGTTTGCTAGATAACTTTTAAGATATGATAAGAAAACATACCCAAGTAATTCCACTTCATCATCAAATAAGTAATAAAGAATCATCTCCGTAACCAATTAATTTAAATAATCCCAAAAACAAGTCTTTCTTAACGGTTTAAGTGAATCTTCGATCCAATAACTTCAACTTTTCTTTAAACCAAGCAGTAGTAACCAATAGTAGAAAACTTCTTCTATTGGCAGTATTAAACATACAAGCAGCACAAACCTTGATTTAAGTCTAACAGTAGTAACTGCTAATGATTGCAGTCTTACATACCTATAAAATATATAATAAAAACACTACTTAGGTAAATTCCAACTATTCACCTTAAACTAAGGAAAAGAGTTAAAACTTACAAAAATAATATAATATACATAATATACGTATGTTTGACCGGGTAAATATGATCACCCGAGTCGTTTCCCCAATGACTAGTGAGATTGAAACCACGTTTTAAGTTCGGATCCTGATTTGAATGGAACAAAGATATTTTGGATACCCTAGCAGTACTAATACATACGAATGCTAACAGTAGTAACTTTTTAAAACAACAAGCAGCATTAACTTACCTTGGACCAACAACAGCTTACCTGATTATGTATTAACGTCCATTATGAATTATATATAAACCCTAAAAATTAGGACGTGTTTAAACTTCCATTATTGCTGTGATAGCTTCTATATCTCGAACACCAGATTCAATACCAGCCAGCCATGATTATTAACAAAAATAAAATTGGTTAACAAGACAACCTTGGGCAGCATTAACGAGTCATTGGCAGCATTAAATTCAGAAGTAGCAGCAGCATAAGTAGATAATTGATATCTAATACCAATAAACTAGGATTATTACTATCTCTTTCGAAACAGGCAAGCATTAAACAACTTGTTGTTACAATTTGCAGTAATTTAATCTACCAAATGACATATTAATCTAATTTCCACGAACCAGCAGATCCAACGTGCATCCCACATCTAAACACAAACCAGAAAAACCCTTTGTGTCAACACATCAGACACTCGAATCTCCAAAGGGTTGCCAAAGCTTGATCATAAAACACTCTAATGGAAGAATGTCTCCAACCCACCACTGAAACAGAACCTAAATCTGGTTCGAAGTGTCTTCTATCCAAACAGATTGATAGTATAAAACCCTATTAGGGTTTTGTTCATAATCATCAGATTTTAATCATTTCCATAGCATCTTTATCATTAAACGCATCCTCCATGAAAGTCTTCAAACCTTAATGATACCTGCTTCTTTTTCGTATGTCCAAGAACCGATCATAACAATTAATACTCCACAGCACGAAGACAAAACCTTATAATAGGGATCGTGAATCAATAGATTACTTCCATACCCTAAAGAAACAATTAATAGTGTCTTGAAAGAACCTTCCAATATAAATATGCCAGAACAATTTACAAGATCAGGTTAAACAAACAATGATAAGGGATTAGGGAAAAGATTTATAACTCTATCACACGTTTTATTGATCGGATTATAAGAAGGAAAAAATAAAAAAGGAATCAACCGTATAATAGCACCACAATCCAATCAGATCTATACACCAAATTAGGGTTTATTCAAAACCCTATGTCATCGAATTTCATTATTTACTGAATTTAAAATACAACCTTGATACTTCTTTTCTTCTTAAATCGACATCAAAAACCTCGTTAAATCCTAGATCAAGAGCCCCGTGGCTTTGATACTACTTTTTAATTGAATAAGCTCAGTTATTCTTAGAAACTTTATATTCTAGGATTAACAATAACATATAAGTATCGCGATTTAACATAAAGAACAATGTTATTTTAACAAGGTTTTTACTCATTCAAACATCTCACCGTCCAAGCCCCAAATCCTACTTGATCAATGTACAGCTATTAACATTAACTAGAACAATAATAAAAATATCATTGTTGCTAAATTTGATTACACTCAAGAGCGTTTTACAAAGAACCAACACCAATCATTCTAAATAGCTTTAGACGTCTACATTGTATTGTGCACTCTTAATAACACGCCTGATGATCTCTTTATATAATAGAGATCATCTAGGTTTTCTTTATCTTTTTAAGGAAACTAAGGAAACTAAATCTTTTCAAATCATAGTCATTATCTTTTTAAGCAACTCTTCAATGTTGGTCTTGTTTCCTTCTTTAGCATATCTTATAGAATCCTCCATCTAATGTAGAATTCCATAATGTCAAATTAGTCCCTCTTGTTTCATTCTTTTGTTCTTTTGTCTCATCAAATCTATAAATCCTACCAATCTTCCTCTATTTGATGATGACAAAACAAACAATGTTCTTGCTTGAACTTCCCCTTAAGTTTAAAAGTTGAGATCATATATCTCCATGAATGAAACAAGCTTCCAAGCTTCCCCTAAATTCTTGATTTCCTTTGAACCATGCCATGCCACCACACATAATAAGCTGCCAATCATATCTCTGTAATCTTCTTCCCCTTTTTGTCATAATCTAATAGGGGTCTTATGAAGATAAGCAAGTTGAATCTTTACAACTACAAACCATATACTATACTACGAATCTAGTCTTCCAATGTCTTAAATTACCCTCCATGACGCATAATAAAAATAATAAATTCAAGACACTAGAAACTTAAACTAGAAGTAGTAATAAACAACTAGCAGTAGTAATGAAACCTTTTAGCTCAAGTGGTGCATGAACATATCCTGATGGTTAAACACTTTGGCAATTAAGCTTCCCCTGAAACTAATATGTTAACCATCTCTTGAATCTTAAAATTCTGTAGGCTTTTGGTAATGATTACTGATGGAGAAAACTCAGTATAACGAACTTGATGTAGAAGTAGAATAACCCAAACCTGTGTCATATGTCTTGTACTATTCACGTGACTCCAAACTCATACTGCTGATTATGAGTAGACCTCAATCTCTTGACAAAATCCTCATCTTCAATGAGACACTAAGCACAACAACGTAACTCCTTAAAGTGATAGCAAATGTGAGCATTGAGCACCATAAGAGAAATCACACATTGCTAGATTTTGCAAGTCTTCATCAACACCGTATAAGCACGAACAAGTTATCTTTAAAAGTTTGCCAGATAACTTTTAAGATATGATAAGAAAGCGTACCCAAGTAATTCCACTTCATCATCAAATAAGTAATAAAGAATCATCTTCGTAACCAATTAATTCAAATAATCCCAAAAACGAGCCTTTCTTAACGGTTTAAGTGAATCTTTGATCCAATAACTTCAGCTTTTCTTTAAACCAAGCAGTAGTAACCAATAGTAGAAAACTTCTTCTATTGGCAGTATTAAACATACAAGCAGCACAAACCTTGATTTAAGTCTAACAGTAGTAACTAAAATTGCAAGATTGGCCCTTGTAGAAGAAAATTGGCTAAGGCTTTGGATCTTTGGCTTCGGCTTTGTACTCTTTTGATTCTCGTGTCCGTGTTTGCTCTTTTTTGACTGTTTTCTTGTGATTTTTGACTTATCCGTACCTGCACACACAAAACACAAATACAAGCATATTTTTGCCATTTTTGGTCTGTTTTGGGTTTAATTGGGTTATTTTAGGTATAAATGGATATGTGTATTTTACACATATCAGCTAACCCTAGCAGTACTAATACATACGAATGCTAACAGTAGTAACTTTTTAAAACAACAAGCAGCATTAACTTACCTTGGACCAACAGCAGCTTACCTGATTATGTACTCACGTCCATTATGAATTATATATAAACCCTAAAAATTAGGACGTGTTTAAACTTCCCTTGCTGCCGTGATAGCTTCCATATCTCGAACACCAGATTCAATACCAGCCAGCCATGATTAGAAGCAAAATAAAATTGTTACAAGAACCTTGGCAGCATTAACAGTCATTGGCAGCATTAAGTAGATAATTGATAGTATTAACAATAAACTTGGGACTTAGTACTGCTCTTCGAAACTGGCAGCATTAACACTTGTTTTATCAATAGCAGTATTAATACAAAACGAGCATCATTAATCTTAATTCCATGAACCAGCAGTATCAACGTGCATCACATCCAAACACAAACTAGAAAACCCTTTAGCCAACACAGTAGACAATCGAATCTTTATGTTGCCAAAGCTTTATCATAAAACCCTCCAATGGAAGAATGTCTCCAACCCACCACTAAAACAAAACCTAAATCTGGTTTGAAGTGTCTTCTATCCAAACAGATTGATAGTATAAAACCCTATTAGGGTTTTGTTCACAATCATCAGATTTTAATCGTTTCCACAGCATCTTTATCATTAAACGCATCCTCCATGAAAGTCTTCAAACCTTTATGATACCTGCTTCTTTTTCGTATGTCCAAGAACCGATCACAACAATTAATACTCCACACCACGAAGATAAAACCTTATACTAGGGATCGTGAATCAACAGATTACTTCCATACCCTAAAGAAACAATTAATAGTGTCTTGAATGAACCTTCCAATATAAATATGCCAGAACAATTTACAAGATCAGGTTAAATAAACAATGATAAGGGATTTAGGGTTAAGAATTTATGCGCTTCACGGTTTTATTGATGATTATATGAAGGATAAAACAATAAGGAATCAACCATAAACCACAATCCAATTAGATCTATGCACCGAATTAGGGTTTATTCAAAACCCTATGTCACCGAGTTTCATTATTTACCGAATTTAATACAGAACCTTGATACTTCTTTTCTTCTTAAATCAACAACAAAAACCTCGTTAGATCCTAGATCAAGAGCCCCGTGGCTTTAATACTACTTGTTAGAATCGTTTAAGCTCGGTTTTTTTAAAACATATATCTAGGATTAACAATAACAATGATCATAACATATATATAGCGGAATTAACATAAAGAACAATGTTATTTTAATAAGGTTTTTCCTCATTATCATTCACTCCAAGCCCCAGTTCTACTTGATCAATGTAGAACGATTATCTAACTATAACAAGAATAAAAATATCATTGTGGCTAAACTGACTATCACTCTAGG
>BQNB010045256.1:20596-44388 GCA_026074375.1 Tanacetum coccineum
ACACGACATTATTATGTTATGTAATAAACCACTCATGAACACCAAACCAAATCAAGAAGAAATAACCAAGCCATAAGCATCACATCGTCCAAGATCCAAAGGCGTCTAAGGACTTATAATACAAGCAGTAATAACAAACAAAATCGAATAAGGCAAGCAGTAAAAATCGTAACCAGACCAGTAGGAACCAGAAAGCCTACCAGCATGAACGTATAAAGCAACCAGTAGGAATGATATAGCCAGCAGTAACACATAATCACCGATACAAATCAGAATATACAGCCAGTAGGAACACCAAAGCCTACCAGTAGCAACGACCAGCAGAAACCGAGACCAACAATCAGCATGAACATAATGAAACCAGCAAGAACCAGGCGACCAGAACTAACCACACACGACCAACCAGTATTAACCGAAGACAGAATTAACTCTGTAAATGACCAGTACTAACCCATCAGGTACCAGTATTATCCTTTTATTCAACCACTTCCATCAACAACAACCAATAAACTTAGCAGCTCTAATATCCACATCTAACAAACATATGAAATAAATAAAGAAACAAAACCTAATCCCTAAAGATCAGGGATTTCATAATCACCTAATCCCTAAAGACCATCATGTTTCAATCTTTTGATCTGGCTGCCTTTACTTGTGCCTTGCTGCTGCTGCCTTCAAATGAATTAGGGTTCGGGGAGAAACCCTGCTGCCTTTTTAATAAAAATAACAGAAAAATAAATTACACAGGAAAACCTTATTAAACCCTAGATCGAGAGCCACGAGGCTCTGATACCAACTGTGAAATCCAAGATCTGGACTCAACTAGGGTATAATAACAATGATCAAAACACAGCGGAATAATAATTAAGAACAAGATCAAAGTTACTAATAAGGTTTTCTTTATTGAACATAATAAAACTACTAACTACTACTACTACACTACACACGCTCTATGCGTTTCTTAGACTCTCATTGGAGAAGTCTGCTATCAATGGATGGATTGTAACCTAGACGCCTATCCTCTTTATATAGTAGAGGATGGTTACAAACCCTAGCTTACTAACAAAGCTAACTATTACATAATTGGTCCTTCATTGTTTCTTCTTTCTTCATTTTGTCTAATAGGTTTGTATTCTTTCTTAAATCTGTAATTCCCAACAATCTTCCCCTATTTGATATTACAAAACAATTTGCATGAAGGACAAACATGCTAAAACATGTCATCACAAATAATAAGCTGCACACATAAATTTCTTCCTTTTTGTGATCATCCAATAGGGGTCTTTATAAGTACGTCTTCAGCACGGCACACACACTCTCGTGAATGCATGTAGATTGGTAAGTATTATGTCCAATAAGCTTCCCTTAGAAGTTTACTAACCATTTCTGCTTGAATCTATCGCGCTCTCACGCACTCTCGTAGCATATTTCATTCCGCGCACACGCGCGTAGTGCTGAAAAAAAAGACATGGCTTTAATTCAATATCAGTAACAAAAATGTCTTTGGATAATCTTTGTAGTCAATATAGCCAGGCGATTACATGTACATGCCGCTTCTGTTCGGTTCGAGCTCAGACGTGCACTCGCACAACAGAAACCACTCAGAGAGAGATCTTATGTCATTCGAATTTTGTTGATGATCATTGCATGAAATGTATGGTATCATGATGCCCCCCAAATATTTGTAAAGAGCGCGTAACTGTTCCAATCAAGAATATATATGTTTACTGAATCTCCAAAAACGAACTATACATATGATATATAAAGATCCAAGGGCGTCTGAGGACCTATAATACTAGCAGCAATAACAAACAGTATCGAACAAGGCAAGCAGAAGAAACCATAAGTAGACCAGTAGGAACCACAAAGCCTACCAGCAGGAACTACCAGCAGGAACCATGACCAACAATCAGCAGGAACATGATGAAACCAGCAAGAACCAAGTGACCAGTAGGAATTAACGAGGCCCTACTCTCCTCTGCGCGCTATCCGATCATAAACCATCTACACGACCAACACAGTATCAACGAAGACAGGAAATTAACTCGTAAATGACCAGTACTAACCCATCAGGTACCAGTATTATCCTTTTATTCAACCACTTCCATCAACAACAGCCCATAAACTTAGCAGCTCTAATATCCACATCTAACAAACATATGAAATAAATAGAGAAACAAAACCTAATCCCCAAAGATCAGGGATTTCACAACCACCGAATCTTATCCCATATACATCAGACGTAGTCAAACAGAAAATTAAATCCATTCATACCTGCTGCTTCCAAAAATCATGCAGTCCAATATACTCCTTCAGAATTAACATACGCAATTGTTGACCATCATGTTTCAATCTTTTGATCTGGCTGCCTTTACTTGTGCCTTGCTGCTGCTGCCTTCAAATGAATTAGGGTTCGGGGAGAAACCCTGCTGCCTTTTTAATAAAAATAACAGAAAAATAAATTACACAGGAAAACCTTATTAAACCCTAGATCGAGAGCCACGAGGCTCTGATACCAACTGTAGAATCCAAGATCTGGACTCAACTAGGGTATAATAACAATGATCAAAACACAGCGGAATAATAATTAAGAACAAGATCAAAGTTACTAATAAGGTTTTCTTTATTGAACACAATAAAACTACTAACTACTACTACTACACTACGCACGCTCTATGCGTTTCTTAGACTCTCATTGGAGAAGTCTGCTATCAATCGATGGATTGTAACCTAGACGCATATCCACGCCACCCTCTCGTCTCCCAGCTCGCTTCGCTCGGCATGGTTAGTCTTCACACACGATGCACGCTCTCGTCACAAAGCTAACTATTACATATTTGGTCCTTCATTGTTTCTTCTTTCTTCATTTCGTCTAATAGGTTTTGTAATCTTCAAATCTGTAATTCCCAACATGTACTACTCCTTAGATTGCTTCTCCTAATCTTGTTGCTTTGTCACACTTGTGATGATCTGTGTAAGTATTTTCTAAGTCATGAACGAATTACATGAACCCGTCTTCTATTTAATATCCCATTAAGGTAACGCACAAGTAAGGTAGTATGAAAACTATTACAAGTCCCCTTAGAGTATATTAAATGCAATTGAAATATCTTATTAGGGATCAACCATATTAGGGTTAAGGTAGTATGAAGACGTTTACCGATGGTATCCTTTCTACACACTCGCGTTTCCCTAGACGTCTATGCCAATTTAATATCTTATGGCTAGTTTTCTAAATCCTAACGTGCACATCCATCACAAGAAGCAACATTAAAAGGGATCTACAATCTAAGTTTTCATAAATCATAAGTAAATACCCCACACACATCCTCAAAAAACAAAAGGAGGGCGTGGGGGTGGTTTTTTTTTTTTAAATGGGGGACTAGATAGTTATAAATAAAGCAACTTGACAAACACTTAGCTACTTTTCGAGGTTATTAGTCGAGGGGGATCGAGATTCTTAGTTTTCTAAGTGCTTACTTCATAGCATTGCGTGAGGACACGGCAATGTCTTAGTATGGGGGATTTTGGTATGCGTTTAATTACACATACCTTTCACCATTAAAATCGGACTTAAATGACCAAAAACGTACCAAAAATACATTGTATTTGTATGTTTTCACTTATTTTGTGCAGGAAGCGGATATCCGAGAAAAGGACGAAAAACCAAGTCAAAAACGACAAAACCGAGCACGGAATGGAAAAGCGTGGAAAAGCTAAAGTCAAATCGAAGCCAAAGTCAACAAAAGTCAACCAAATGGTCAACTGCAAAAAGTCAACAGTCAAAACCGGAGCCGACATTGAAGAATACTTAATGGGTCAAACCCGAACCCATTTAATGGGCCGGATAAGCCCATTAGTATATTGTATGAAGATATAAAGCCCAAATCAAATTAAATGGCCCATTACCTTTTTATAAAATCAAACGGGCCCAAATCCTAAAACTGGCCCAAATCCCTTTGTGAGTCCAAAAGCCCAAACTGTTAAGTAGCACAAGGACCAACGATGCAAGAACTCAAATAACCCTCAAGGGGTTATTCTGCCAAACCCCAAAATAGTTTCACCACACAAGGACCTTCATTGTAATGAACTAATATGAGTTGGAGGACCATTCCTGCCAATTAACCAAACCCATCCCCTGTCACTTAAATTAAAACAAAACAGATAAACAACTGTTTATCTTTCCTACACTTTTCCCGCCAAATAACCCATCACCATCCACACCCTCTGAAACCTCGATTACTACTCACAACCATCCAAATCTATCACCACCACTCAAACCCCACACCCCACATGCCTCTTGCCACTGTGGCAATCCCACAACTTTTGATTGGATGAAATCACTCAACAGCCAGGATCATTTGGATTGATGACCAAGGCAATTGGAGGGTCTGGATTGAGCTTTTGTTTACTCTCACACAACAAACACACATGGCTCATCTGTCTCTACAAAGAAACACAAAAGGAAGAAGACAAAAGATCAATGAAGACAAGTTCTTAGACGATTCTATATATAGTTCTTGTAAGCCATTTTGGCAAAGGAGTAGTTATCTTAGTTTTAGTTTTAACCTAGTTTAAAAAAGTTGTATTTTCTTTAGAATTGTAATCTTTTTTTAATGAAAGTTAAGTTTGAGTTTTCATAATTTGTTTTCAAGTATTGAGGTTGTTCATTGTTTTTAAAAGCTCACTTAGATTTTCATAAGCTGTTCTACATCTTATTTAACTTAAAAGTAATTTAAAATATAACAGTTAAGAAAACACAAAAAAAAATCTCACCCCTTAAAATTCCTCAGCAAAAATTGGATGATAAGCTGATTTGGAAGAGCTTATAGACCCTTACCAGCTTGTTTTATACAAGCTGGAGCTTGTAGACTATCTTTGTTTTCCCTGTTTGAGCAAGGGAAAAGGTACACCTTCTTTTAAGATTTTGCTTATTATTACTGTAGCTAGCTTATTTTCTGCTTATTTAGGCTTCTTAATGCTTATTTATCCTTTTTATGCTTATTTGTGTTTGGTATTTGCTTACTTGTCTTTTGTTTGAATTTATTGTTAAAACTGCCTTAACTTGCCTTTGAACTGCTTATTTTACTAAGTGCTTACAAACTGCTTATTTTAGTGTGCCTTTTGCTTGTTTTTGCTTATTTTAACCCATTTGTTTGCTGTCCTTAAAAACCTTGGCTTAAAAACCCTTTTGTTAGTCTGAAAAGCCACTTTTGAACTTTAAAGGGGTGTTTGGGTTAAGGCTCAATATGGGTCAAAACGGGTAAAATAGTCTTTAAAACCAAATGGGTCAAGTGGCAACCTTTGTCAAGCCCCTTTGAGTTATTCTAAACCTGTTTCTAAAAGTTATTTTGGTTTAAAAGCAGATTTTAAGTTTTCTTAAAATATTCCTTTGAAACTGTTTTGACAAAACAGATTCACAAGTACTAGGTTGATCAAGCTTTCAAAATCCTGTTTTTGTGTTCTTTCTTAGTGTTAATGCAGTAGGTTATTGTGTTTTTAAGTTTGCTTTTGAGTCTTAATTAAACTGTCAAAAATTGGTCAAGTCTTAGAGTCAATGAAACTGCCATTTTAAATCCTCATTATCAGAGGGTTATTATTATTTTTAGCTTCTAATATTTGATGCACAAGTCCTTTACAAGCCTATTTCCATCTGTTTTTAATAAGTTTTTAAATTTTAGCTTATTAGGGGGCTTATTCTCAAGCCTGCTTTTAGCCCCTCAAAACCTCAAACCTGCCCTGGTGCTAGATGCCTTTCTTGCAGCCCTTTTTTGTTGCTTATGTTTGATCAAAGCTTGTTTTTCTTTGCATTTGTAGGAAGCCCATAAGCTCATTGATAAGCCCTAGTAGCCTTAAGCCTTAGTTCCCCCTCTAGATTGCTTAAATTTCAGCCAAAAGTTGCCATTTTAACTGTTTTGAACTCAGATTTAGGCTTGTGGTTTATTTTAGTCTTTTGGCTTTTCTGGCTGATTTGTTTAGCTTATTTTAGTTGTAGTTGCTTATTAGGATTAGGTTCCCTTGCCTTAGCTTAAGTTTTCCCTTTCCTTAGCTTATTTTTCATTTTAAGCTCCCTTAGTCTAGCCTAGTTTCTTTGTCCTTAGGATTTTAGTAGTCTGTCTCATTTGCTTAATCTGCCTTATTTCCTTAGCTTATTTTTAGGACTCTTGCCTATTTAGTGTAGGACTTATCATGCTTTTGCTCATTCTCAATTTCACCTTTGCTTGTTTGCTTAAAATGACCAAACTGTTAGCTTAATTCTTAGGACTTAGGATATAAATAGTGAATCTGCCCTTTGCCTTAGCTTATTTTCTCAGCTTATTTTTGATATTGTGTGCTTATTAGGTGTTGTTTAACTTCTGAGTTTGCTTATCTTTGCTTCACATTTGCTTATTTGTTCTCCAATTCCAAACAGCTAGCACTTTTATCCTTTACTGTAATATAAGCCCACTGTTAGCCTTTTCAGCTTATTTCCCAGCTTATCTTAAGATTTCTCAAAAAGCCATTTTTTAAATCTTCTTATTTTTGTCTGTTTTACAAAAGTGTTAAAAAAAATTTATAGCAAAAAGTAAGGTCCAGGACTCGAACCTGCGACCTTACTCTTAGCAACACACACTCTTACCGCTGCCCTTGGGACTTGTCACCTGTCCATGTTTACCAAATTAAATATATAAGCCCATTTTAGCCTATTAAGCCCACGCCCACTTTTAAGCTTATAACAGCTTATTTATAAGCTGTTTTTCCCATTTTAGATTTTTCATAGGATCTTTATAGTTTAACTTATTTTTCTGTAATTTTTCAGAATTTTTTTATAATCGTTTGATATTTTTTATCATTTAATTTCCTTTAAACTGTTTTTTAATTATAATAAATAAAATAAAAATCAAAAAAATATTTTTCTTTTTTAGAAAATTTTATTTTATCAGTTTTCACCTAGAAAAAATAGAAAATCTTTTGTAGGGTCGTTTTTGCAAAATTTGTTATCCCACTAGTTTAATCCATTACACAACAATAATCTATATCAATATGCTAGAAAATAAGATGGAATCTTAGAGAGAGAAAGTAGAGAGAGAAACAAGAAAGAAAATTGGATTAGAGAGAGATGGAGAGTTACAAGTGTGTGAGAAAATGTAACCAACACCCTTCACCAAGTGTGGTGAAGGGGTTTTATACCCTAGCCTTCTAGTTGGCTCATGGGCTTTCTTAACGGTCCGGGCTTGGTTTAACTTGGGCTTTGAGCCCGAAACACGGACAATATTAGATTACAATCCAAGCCCGTTGAACTTCTAATCCTCTTAAATCATTTAACATTCAACTCCAACGTTTTGACTGTACCGATTTTCATGTCTAGCTCGTGGGGATAGAACGACCCAGAATATGCTTATACTCCTCGGATTTCAGTTGAATTATTTTAGATTATCCTTATTATATGTTTTTTATTATATATAAGATATTATGTATTTATTTATATAAAAGGATTAATTTAAAGCTATCAATGGTTTGGCACCGCTGCCGGGAGTCTATGAGTCGATTATCCCGTACTGTTTGAACTTAGTTTTTTGAAGATCCCTTCATTCTTGAATTATTTGCTTGATAAACATACCCTAAAAGTACAAAAATATGTTTTCATTTTTCGTTGTTAGTATAAATATCATTTAAAGAAAAAACAAAAAAAAAAAACCATAAAGAAATATAAAACAGTGTTCGTAATATCAATAAAAACCAATCAGTTGGCAAAAATAACACCAACATAAGAATACTGTTTCAACTGAAGAATTATCCATTAATAAATTTTCCCGAACCAAAGAATCAATAACTTACCTTTTGTTCACTAAGATGAGATAACGGTTCGACCTTTTTAAAAGATAAACAAACTCAAAGAGTGGTATAAGAGCGTTTTCCTTGGAACTACACCCTAAAGGAAAAAGGTTTTTAATACTCGCCTTTCCAATTACCGCCACTGCCTTTGTGCATTTTCTTTTCGAAGAGTTTCCGAGAAGCTTTGATATTAGGTATAAGTTGTCTTATGTTTGTTCTCCGTTATTAAAATAAATTGGTGAATTCATTTTTGATAAACCCAAAAGAACAAAAACACGTTTGTGTAAATTTTTATTTTTTATATTTTAGTGCATGCGCACTCGTTCGTCAATCTCACGTAAGCGTTCACCACAACAACAAGGCCCCTCCGCTTTTTGTTACCATTTTAATCTTGAAGAGCCAATTGAACTAATCCATGCTCCACCCCTAGTACCCGATGGCTGATAACCGAACTACTGGCACTATTGCTCTAACACCCACGAGGGTAACGAGGATGCAATATGAATACCTGATATCAATGCACTATTGTTAATGAAGAATGTTTTGATCAATCTTGATCAAAACAAATAACATTTTTTTTTCGACGATGATAAAGAGATCCACATCACACCTCCCTTACTTCAATAGAGATTACGTCAATATGAAATTCCCAATATCCCAAGCACAGTCAATTAAGCTTATGCTTTTTCTATTTTCTCTTGAAGGTTCAGACCGATTTGGACTAAAAAATGGACCTCCTCGACATTTTGGAGGTAGATGAACTATGTTTCAAAATTCATTAATCAATTCTTTCCTCCTTCAAAAACGACAAATCTTCGAAATGAAATCACGAGATTTCAACAAAGATTTGACGAATCATTTTATGAGGCTTGGGATCGATTTAATGATCTTCTTTGAGCATGCCCACATCACAGATTTCTGAATTACATCAGTCTAGATCGTTTTACAATGCGTTGAATGCTAAAGTATCAAGATTTCATTGAATTCTGCCTGTCGGGTGGAAACTTTTGGATAAAGATGCCTCGTGAATGCTTGAAATTATAAAAGTAAATATAAGGTTCCTAATTCATGAACAAGGCAGTCGAATGCCAAATGTGAGTTTCGCATTCATCAACTCCCAGAAATTTCACCAGATGTTGATTGCTCTTACAACCGAATTTTCTGACCTTTAAAACATGATAAGACATATGCTTGTCGAAAAACAAAAAGCCCAAGCTCCCGCACCAGTAAAAAGCGTTGACAGAGTATGTGTAACTTTTGAGGTTGCTCATTCGTATGAGAAATTGTCCACCACCAATGGTAACATTTATCAGACAACATTCTCAAATACGTTTCATTAAGCTGCTTGATGCAGCCAAATTTAATGCATGTGCAATACACAATTTAAGACCTCCGATGTTTTAAACCAAATCATGACCTCCTGGTTTTCCTCCGATTCAAATAATCAAAACCGTTCAACAGAATCAAGGAAATAATTTCAGTACCAAAATTAGGAGCCAATTCCAATAAACCGTATAAATAACTTCTACCTAAGGACAATGTATATCACCTCCAACTAGTCAACCACTCGTTACCAACTCAACCTTATCAAGCTCAATGCTCAGCAAGTGCAAGGTGTTTCAAAGACCGATTTTGAAATAATGTCAAGGCTAATAATGCAGGATTGAGATTAGCAAAATCAGGGCCAAGTTTACAAAATACAATAGCATAATTAACAACTGCTCTCTACATCTGAATGCCAATACCCTTCAACTTTGTGTACTGGAACTCTCCTAGTTAACACGTTTTACTAACCCGAAGGAGGACTTAAAAGGTTTACCACACACGAAGTGTTGTTTCTTACTAAAGGACCCACGGATCCTATTATTTCTTCTCCTAAAGTAAATGAACGTGAGACCAGAGTTCACAAAGGACACGAGGCCTCCCACTAATAATGGAAGCACCGAAGACGTCACAACCTCGGTTGTCTCTGTTGTCCATCATGATTCAAATCTCTGATTCCTGTAAATGCTACCAGTTATGCTTCGATGCCTAACCAAAAAACAATCAATTCCATTCTTCAAGAAAAATGATGAAAAAGGGAGACTTAAAAAAGCAACGACCAAATTGAGAAATTCCTACGAAATCCTTAGAGACATGAGTTTCGAAATATCTTTACGGATGACCTTGAATCTTATGCCAAATTCGCCTCGACTTCTAAAAACCTTAATCGGAAAAAAAGAAAAGTTTAAGTGAAATGGCTATAACTCCATTTAACGAGAAATTGCTCAGAACGGTCATGCCGCCAACAAGAGTTACCAGAAAAAACTTATGAGACCCATTGGCCAGATTTCTTATTCAATGTGAATTTTCCGTATTAATACATGCAAGTTGCCGAATGGGCCGAATGCTTGGGCGCGAGCAATCTAATCTTATGCCTTCATTTCGTATGGAAAAATCTCTCTCTCTCTTTCCCGAGAACAAACCCCGAATGCATGATCTCTTAGATCGTAGCGGACCGTTTGAATCTCTGAACCGACGGTAATCTGCCGAAGACGTCAATGTAACGATGGAAATTTCTAGTTTCCACAATTTCATGTCGTAATATTTTTGTCAGACCCCTGAGTACCTTATAATTCTCTGGAGGAGTATTCTTAAAGACCAGTCCTTAGCAAATGATATTTGTATTACAAAGGAGTTAAATAACACCTTCATTTGGCAAGAGAGCCATACACATTTAATCTGGACCAAACTTAGAAGATAACAACAACGGCTAAGTACAATCATATGACAGGCAAACCGAATTGCGACGTCATGGATAATTGCTGTGAAGAATACACTTCAAGAGTTCTTAGATTCTCAAATGTGATCTCAGAGTGCAATCTCACCCTTACTATGATACAATTTGTTTCTACTTCATCTCCCACTTTACTCTATTCGAGGACATGATTTTCTCCTTTTACGAAAAAGAGCCCGACGCTTTTCTTCTATTAGATGATGATCCAACTTCACCGTAAGTTTATCCATACGTATTATGACCCTCATAAGGGGACATTCTTCTCCTCGAACAATTCTTACTATGATGTACATCACCACCACCTCCTATTGCAAGAAACAATTTTTCCTTGAAACAGAAAATGATCTTAAATTTTATGATGCATACAATGAAAAAATAAAAAAAAAAATCTTTAGTGATAAATGAGCCCACGAGTTGAACTCAAGGACTTGCCACCTTCGTCATTAGAATATGCATTTTTTGGAGGGTAACGACAAGTATTCCCGTCATAATTGCAGAAGATTTAAAGAAAGATGAAAAAGGCCAGCTTCCTGATCGAGGTTTCTAAATGTCCCACAAGCACCTTCGCTTGGAACTTTTCTAAATAAGGTATTGACCCAGAGTTTTGTACACCCACAAAATTCCTCTAGGAAGAGGCACTTACGACCGACGATTCCGCATCAAAGGCGGGTAAATCTGAAAATCCAAAAAAGAGGTTGAAAACGTCTTAGACGCCGGATTAATTTAATCCGATCTCTGACAGTCCATGGGTGAGCCCGGTGCACTGTGTACCTGAAAAGGTGGCATGACCGGTCGAAAAAATGTGGAAAGAAATGATTTAATACCAGACTCGGAGTGGTGCATAGGGTGATATGAGAATGCATTGACTATAGAAAAGTTGAAATGAAGCTAACCCGAATAAAGGACCACATTCCACTTCCCCTTTTTAATAATATCATGGATCAAATGCTCGAAAGACTCTCGGAAATCAACTACTTTTGTTTCCCCTCGATGGCTTTTTTAGGTTATTTTTAATTCCCTATTAGACCCGAAGGACCAAGAAAAGACAACATTATACTTACCCATATTACTGGAACGTTTGCCTATCGTCGCATGCCTTTTTGGGCTAATATCATGCACCCTGGCACATTTCAAAATGTGGTTGATGGCATCTTCCATGACAGATTGTGCAAAACAGATGGCAGAGTTTATGGATTGACTTTTCGTCGTTCGAGATATCTATCTCTACCTTGCCAATCCTTTACAACAAATTTTTGTTGGAAAAAAATGTTAAAACGGTGTGATAGACACCACTTTGTTCCTAAACTGGGAGAAAACCTTTTTATGGTGAAAAAGCAATGTTCTTGGACACAAATCTCTAAGTTCGGTGGAATTGAGTGTCGACCGAGCTAAAGTTGACGTTATCCGCCAAGCTCCCTCTGCCCGACAGACTGTGGGAAAGGTGTCCACGTATATATATCTTGGCATCCAGTTTTTTACACTCTTGACGTTTCATACAAACTTCTCAAAATAGCCCCCAATTACTCACCTGCTGGAAAAAGAGTCTCCATATTTTCTTCTCAAAAAGAGTGTATCAGATCCTTTTAATACACTAAAAGAAAACATTAAGCGAGGCTCCAATTTTAGATTGCATACCCGACTGGGACTTGCCCTTGAGAACCATGTGTGATGCAAGCTACATTGCAATTGGGGCATGTCCTAGGCACCGAAAAAACAAGCATTTCCAACTACTTCACTATGCCAGCAAAACCATGACCGATGCTCAGCACTACTACATTACGACCGACGAAAAGAATGCTTGAGCCGTAGTGTACGCTTTGCAGAATTGTGTGTCATAAGTATCCTCTACTTATGTCCAACGAGCATAGTGTATACAGACCATTCGTTAAAAGTATCTCTTCACTAAAAGTGAAGCTATGCCAAGACTTAGATCGGTGGATCCTTGTTGCTCCAAGACTTCGATGTTTATCATCCGAGACAAAAATAAGGAGCAAAGATCTGGCCGCCAATCTATCTTTCCAGACTTGAGAACCCTCATCGAAGAATAAACTCGGAAACAAGGAAAATCACAGAAACATTTCCCCTCAAAACTCTTGGATAGGTTGCTCTTCGTGAGATAGTGAACCCCCATGGTTTGCAGATTTCTAATTACCATGCAGGGAATATATTGTCAAGGGAATGTTATCCAGCAGAAAAAAAAAGAATTTTCAAAGAAGAGTAAAACAACATACTTCATGGGATGACCCCAACTTGTTCAAAAATCTATGCAATCAAGTGAAGTCCGGCGGTGTGTTCACTCAAAAGAAAGCTCTCGACATTAGCCTCGAAGCATGCCAAAATGGACCCCCCGGGGGCATCATGGACTAAATCTCACGCCATAAAAAGGTCTTTGTTGTCGGATTCCTTTTTGCCTACAATTTTACAAAGAACCCCACAAGTGGGTTATAAAAAATGCGACTCGTTGCCAACGGCAATGAAAAATTTTCAGCGAAAGGTGATGATTATTGCCATCAATATTCTATCCAGCGTTTGAAATTATTTGACGTTTGGGCAATAGACTTTCAGGACCGTTCCATACATCAACAAAAAAGGAAACACAAGATTATAATACTTGTGGCATGTCGATTACCGTCAAAATGGTTTTAAGCAAAAGCGCTCCACACCACGACTAGCCCGAGTAGTTTTGCAATTTCTTAAATCTCTCTTTGCGCAGATTCGATGCCCCACGTGCCATCACAGTGATCGGGAACACATTTTATGTAATGAACCAATTTGCAAAGGCCATGCTTAGAAATGACATAGCACTCATCTTCCTCTCCACCCGTATCACGCCATAAACAAGTGGCAGGTATGATACGAATCATGGTTTAAAAAGAAACTTCTTGAAAGGGACAGTGGGCAAAATTGTGCCTCTTGGGTCGAAACATACTGGAAATGACCTCTCATGGCCTAGCCCGTACTAACGTACAAAACACCCATCGGGTGCACACTGTACAGCTTTTATATGAAAGCATGTCATCGACCGATCAGAGTTGGAGCACAAGCTTACTGGTGGCCCTAAACACTGCAAACGTGATCTCCGAAACCGCAAGGATCAACGCATAAAAGTTCCAACTTAAAAATGAAGTGAACTGCGTGGATCGAAGCCTATTAAAATTCCTGTGATTACAAAGAGAGAAAACTAAGAGGATTCATGACGAAAAGATCAAAACCCGCGCTTTTCAAACACGGGATCAAAGTCCCCTCTATACAACTCAAGCTAAAAAATTCTCCGTACAAGGTTGACAAATCCCGCTTGGTCCGGACCATGTTACCATTGTTCAAGTTTTTCCATATGGCACCGTGAGATCTATCTCACAACTCGGGCCCAATTTCAAAGAAATCGGTCATCGTCTTAACACTACTTTGGAGGGAAAGGTCCTTAGGCAAAGATGAAGAATCCGTATCTCCAACCCTTCCCTAAGGATAATTAAATTTGGGGATTGAGCTCAAGCTAATGACCCTAAACCAAGCGCTTCGTGGTGAGGCAACCCCCAGCTTATCCTAATTAGACCTATAGTAGTGTGTTAGCTTAGTAGTAATGAATAACGTTTTAAGTTGTTGTGAGGAGCTTGCCTCATTCCTTTTCCATCCATGTTTTTGTGTTGTATTGTCCAATATGCCCGGATTCTGAGCCTCTCGTGCTCCGGTTTGGGTCCTTCGATCACAAGAGCTTTCACATCCTCACTTTATTTTAGGAAGATCCCGAGATCACTAACATTAGTCGACTAACGTTACTTTAGCATAATTCATAAACGGCTTAGGATTTTACCGTAAGACCCATCGAACACATTAGTGACAAGTTTCATTCTAGTATGGGGGGGATCTTTGATTTGATTGTCTGCCTGCCAGAGCCGTTGATTATTCCCCCCCCACCGTAATCTCCGTCTTTTTACGCACCAAAATTAAAAAAAATGAAAAAATTTAAAAATTTTACAAAAACAAAATAAGTGTTATTGTCACCATTTTTTTGAGTTGATTTTTTCCTAGCTGGTAGAATAAGAGTACATTTTAACGAGTCGATTGGGCAAGAAAAAAACGATGCGTAGTTGAGCTCTAGCTAGTCCCATACTTTTAGACAAAGCGTAATCGCAAATATATACGAAGACACGAAATAATGAATAGTGTTAAGTATGAGTTGGATGCTAGACAAGGATTATTTGGAAATCTAAGAGCTCATGTATGTAATTTGTGTCGCTTTTTCTCCTCAGAAGCCTACCTTGATTAAAATATACATGCTACTTCTTGAGAGATTAAACTTAAATCCAATAATTTTTATGTAGTAAATTAGCAAAAACTTTAGCCATAGTCAAATTATACTTGAAAATTTTTCAAAAAGAGCGTCTTCCCTAGTAGTGATCAAAAAAATGAAAATGAAAAAAAAAAAAATATATATAAACTGTTGTGCTGATAGAAAGTTTGCTGTTTCTTGCCGTCCTCACAACCGATGTTACAACCTTCTACAAAGAAAGCCATAATTAAAAATAATAATCCGAAGACTGATAACATTTTGATGAGCATCTTGTCGCTCTCAACCGGAATGTTGCAAAAAAAAAAGCAAAGAAAAATCAAAAAAAGCGTATCTAAAAGGTCAAGGTTGACCAATAACATAAGTGTTTAATATTTTAATAGTGTGGAATTAATAAATAATTAGATCATGCTTAATGTTGTAAATTCAAAAAATATCTTTTGATCTTTGCTATTCAATTTTTATATAAGCTTGTATATACGGAAAACCTAAAATTTATGAAACCGACAGGTCTCGGTGATCCCTATACTAGTCATCTGTTGGGTGACAAGCCTGGTCACTTAAAAAACAATAACATCCGCAAGGTTTGGGATGGGTGCCCGAGATAAAATCGCTACAATGGATGATCTTGCCTTCCAAACTATTTATTCTCGGGTGGCAACAGTGAAACATAAAATTGTACAAACACATGATCCATGGTTAAAAATCAAATAGCCAACATAACACTTAGATATAATAATTGTCGTGGAGTGAAAAGTTTTACAAGTATTGCAAATATGAGTATGTTTTGAGCATCTTCAGACGTCAAAATTACCGTTGATTTGTTTTAAAAGAAAAAAAAAAAGAAGCCTTTTGGTTTTTGGGAATAAGTGAAAAGTCAGGAACGATGAATTTATTCCTTTAAGGGGCATATCTCATAATCGAAAATGCCTCTCGTTCTATGATCCCCTAAAAGTTATAAAAGAACGAAGGTCCAAACGTTCAAGTTAGTGGCTTAATTGAAAACTAAAAAAATGAAAAAATGAAAAAAACAAAAATATTGGTAGGAATAAGTGTATAAAGATAAAAAATGAGTAAAAAGAGAGGGCCGTTTCGAAAACTTTTGAGTCTTTATTTCCCTCGATGAACACTTAGCTACTTTTCGAGGTTATTATTCGAGGGGATCGAGATTCTTAGTTTTCAAAGTGCTTATTTCATAGCATTGCGTAAGGACACGGCAATGTCTTAGTATGGGGGATTTTGGTATGTGCTTAATTACACATACCCTTTTCCACTAAAACCGGACTTAAATGACCAAAAACGTACCCAAAAATACTTTGTATTTGTATGTTTTCACTTATCTTGTGCAGGAAACGGATATCCGAGAAAAGGACGAAAAACCAAGTCAAAAACGACAAAACCGAGCACGGAATGGAAAAGCGTGGAAAAGCTAAAGTCAAATCGAAGCCAAAGTCAACAAAAGTCAACCAAATGGTCAACTGCAAAAAGTCAACAGTCAAAACCGGAGCCGACATTGAAGAATACTTAATGGGTCAAACCCGAACCCATTTAATGGGCCGGATAAGCCCATTAGTATATTGTATGAAGATATAAAGCCCAAATCAAATTAAATGGCCCATTACCTTTTTATAAAATCAAACGGGCCCAAATCCTAAAACTGGCCCAAATCCCTTTGTGAGTCCAAAAGCCCAAACTGTTAAGTAGCACAAGGACCAACGATGCAAGAACTCAAATAACCCTCAAGGGGTTATTCTGCCAAACCCCAAAATAGTTTCACCACACAAGGACCTTCATTGTAATGAACTAATATGAGTTGGAGGACCATTCCTGCCAATTAACCAAACCCATCCCCTGTCACTTAAATTAAAACAAAACAGATAAACAACTGTTTATCTTTCCCACACTTTTCCCGCCAAATAACCCATCACCATCCACACCCTCTGAAACCTCGATTACTGCTCACAACCATCCAAATCTATCACCACCACTCTTACCCCACACCCCACATGCCTCTTGCCACTGTGGCAATCCCACAACTTTTGATTGGATGAAATCACTCAACAGCCAGGATCATTTGGATTGATGACCAAGGCAATTGGAGGGTCTGGATTGAGCTTTTGTTTACTCTCACACAACAAACACACATGGCTCATCTGTCTCTACAAAGAAACACAAAAAGAAGAAGACAAAAGATCAATGAAGACAAGTTCTTAGACGATTCTATATATAGTTCTTGTAAGCCATTTTGGCAAACCAGTAGTTATCTTAGTTTTAGTTTTAACCTAGTTTAAAAAAGTTGTATTTTCTTTAGAATTGTAATCTTTTTTTAATGAAAGTTAAGTTTGAGTTTTCATAATTTGTTTTCAAGTATTGAGGTTGTTCATTTGTTATAAAAAGCTCAAACTTAATTTTTCATAACTGTTTCTACATCTATTTAACATAAAAGTAATCTTAAATTATAACAGTTAAGAAAACAACAAAAATAAATCTCACCCCTTAAAATTCCTCAGCAAAAATGAGATGATAAGCTGATTTGAAGAGCTTATAGACCCTTACCAACTTGTTTTATACAAGCTGGAGCTTGTAGACTATCTTTGTTTTCCCTGTTTGAGCAAGGGAAAAGGTACCACCTTCTTTTAAGATTTTGCTTATTATTACTGTAGCTACTTATTTACTGCTTGTAGGCTTCTAAATGCATATTTTATCCCTTATTTTTTTAATTTATTTTATGCTTATTGTGTATTGTAATGCTTACTTGTCCTTGGTTGAATTTATTGTTAAACACTGCCTTAACTTGCCTTGAACTCTATTTTACTAAGTGCTATAAACAGCTTATATATTATACGTGTGCCTTATTTGCGTGTGTTTTGCTTATTTTAAACACCATTGTTTGCTTCACTTAAATAACCTTGGCTTAAAAACCTTTTTTTAGTCTGAAAAAATCCACTTTTGAACTTTAAAGGGGTGTGTGGGTTAAGTGCTTCAATATGTCAAAACGGTAAAAATAGTCTTTAAAACCAAAATGGTCAGTGAAACCTTTGTATAAGCCCTTTGAGTTATTCTAGAACCAGTTTCTAAAAGTTATTTTGGTTTAAAAGCAGATTTTAATCATTTCTAAAATATTCCTTTGAAACTGTTTTTGACAGAAACAGATTCACAAGTACTAGGTGATCAAGCATTCATTCAAAATCCGTTTTTGGTGTTCTTACTTATGTTAATGCAGTAGGTTATTGTGTTTTTTTAAGTTTGCTTTTGAGTCTTAAATTAAACTGCAAAAATTGGTCAAGCTTAGAGTCAATGAAACTGCCATTTTAAATCCGCATCTATCAGAGGGTTATTTTTATTTTTTGAGCTCTAATATTATGATTGCACAAGTCCTTTGACACGCCTATTTCCATCTGTTTTTTTAAATAAGTTTTTTAAATTTTAGCTTATAAGGGGCTTAATCTCAGCCGCTTTTAGCCCCTCAAAACCTCAAAAAAACGCTGACCTGGTGTTAAAGGCCTTTATTGCAGCCCTTTTTTTGTAGCTTTATGTTTATCAAAGCTTAATTTGCTTTGAATATGTAGAAGGCCCATAAAGCGCGTTGATAAGCCTATAGACCTTAAGCCGTAGTTCCAGCCTCTAGATTGCTTAAATTTCAGCGATAAGTTGCCAATTTAAACGATTTTGAAACTCAATCTAGGCTTGTGGTTTTTTTTATCTTTGGCTTTCTGGCTGATTTACTTAGCTTATTTTAGTTGTAGTTGCTTATTAGGATTAGGTTCCCTTGCCTTAGCTTAAGTTTTCCCTTTTCTTAGCTTATTTTTCATTTTAAGCTCCCTTAGTCTAGCCTAGTTTCTATTGTCTTAGATTTTATTTAGTCTGTCTCATTGCTTAATCTGCCCTTATTTCCTTAGCTATTTTAGACTCTATGCCTATTTAGTGTAGGACTATCATAGCTTTGTGCTCATTCTCAATTTCACCTTTGCCTGTTTTGCTTAAAGGATCCAAACTTTAGCCTTAATTCATTAGGACTGTAGATATAAACTAGTGGATCTCCTTTGCCTTAGCTTATTTTCTCAGCTTATTTTTGATATTGTATGCTTATTAGGTGTTGTTTAACTTCTGAGTTTGCTTATCTTTGCTTCACATTTGCTTATTTGTTCTCCAATTCCAAACAGCTAGCACTTTTATCCTTTACTGTAATATAAGCCCACTATTAGCCTTTTCAGCTTATTTCCCAGCTTATCTTAAGATTTCTCAAAAAGCCTTTTTTTTTAAATCTTCTTATTTTTGTCTGTTTTACAAAAGTGTAAAAAAAATTGTAGCAAAAAGTAAGGTCCAGGACTCGAACCTGCGACCTTACTCTTAGCAACACATACCTTATACCAGCTTGCCCCTTGGACTTTCACCTGTCTATGTTTACCCAAGATTAAATAGAGTAAGCCCAATTTTTAAGGCCTAATAAGCCCACAACCACTTTTTAAAGCTTATAACGAAGCTTTATTTATAAGCTGTTTATACCGAATATATATATATATATAAAAATATGGGAAGGTGGTAGATTATTTTTCATAGGATCTTTATAGTTTAACTTATTTTTCCTAAATTTTTCAGAATTTTTTTATAATCGTTTGATATTTTTTATCATTTAATTTCCTTTAAACTGTTTTTTAATTATAATAAATTAAATAAAAATTAAAAAAATATTTTTCTTTTTTAGAAAATTTTATTTTATCAGTCTTCACTTAGGAAAAATAGAAAATCTTTCGTAGGGTCGTTTTTGCAAAATTTTACTTTTTAAAGAACGGGTTTCGATCCCGTTTTTTGTTTTCTCATTTTTAAGCTCGTTTTAACTTCGTTTTTAGTCTAGTCTTTTTTATTCTTCATATTTAGTCAACATAGAGAGTATTAAAAGTTAAAAACATCTATGTAGGGTCAATTTTAAAGAATTTAGAGTTTTTGATACCCTTGTTCGGAGGCTCGAGCTCTCGTTTCTTTTTGTTTTATTTCATAATTTCTTTGGGTTTTTCTTATCTTTTTGCATATAGTAATAGACTTAGCTTCTAATCCTCTAATCAATTATACCATCAAATTCAACTTTTCCGACTGTACCGATTTTCAAGTCCAGCCTCGTTGGGGATAAACGACCCGGGAATATTCTTATACTCCTCGAATTTCATTGATTATTTTTAGATTACCCTTATTATATGTATTTTATTATATATAAGTATTATGTATTTATTTATATAAAAAGGAATTAATTTAAAGCTAATTAGTCAGTTACAATAGGGTTTTGAGCCCCTAAAGATGGCCTAAAGGCTGCTAGAATGATTAGGGTTCGTCTCCCAAAAGTTATACAAAGTTACACACACAAAACCCTAAAATCGGTTTTGTATATATAAGAAAAGCATCACGACGACGTCAAGTAGTGCTCGCGACGCCGTCACCATGTCAAATCTTCTAGATCTGATTAAAGTCGGTTGCGTCCTGACGCCGTCGTCAAATCCTCGTTGTCGTTACTTGAAAGATCACTACGGCATCGTTTTATGCCTGAGACGCTGTCACCACGCTCTGTACGTACAATTCTTCAAGATAAATGGTGTAGAGTTGTAGTCATGTCTGTTTCTTCTCCAAATGATCCTAAGTCACGCGTATTTCCTCCAAATGCCATCGAATTGCTAAAAACCTGAAAACAAACGATTAAGCATATAATCTGGGCATATTTGCATGATTTAGGGGGTTAAATGACCATAAAATAGTTTATGAAATGACACCTCATCAAATATAAAGTTTTATGTTCCTTTGTTTGACATATGAATATGAAGTTTTATGTTGCTAATGAATATGAAGTTTTATGTTCCCTGGTTTGACATTGTTCTCTGTTTCCAAACACCCCATTGTGATCATACCTTATAAACTGCTTGTAAACATTGTGATCATATTTTCTTGATCATTCATTTTCCATGTTTATTCATTTTTATTCATAAAGAGGTGTTTGGAAACATGGTTTAAGGCAGATAATAAACTGCTTGTAAACATTGTGATCATTCAATGTTCCCTGTTTGATCTTTCTACCATGTTTGACTTTTGATAGTCAAGCATAATGGAAACAAATGCCAAAATTCGCCTAAATATTAGGTTATTATAAGACTGTTACTTAACAATTACCATCCCTTCTATGGCTTCTTTTAGTCATCCATCCAAACACCCTTTGGACTAACATAATTTTGACTATTGCAAGTCAATTACAATGCATACAGTTACCTCTCTTTACCCTTAACGGCAACAACTTATAAACCAAGTATGAAACTTGTAAACTAGTCTAAAAGAGATAACTAACACAGGTTTAATAGTTGCAAGTCAATTACAATGGATACAATTACCAAGAGTTTCCACGAGTTTGACTTTTTCTAGTCAATTCATGTCATCCAAACACCTTGTGAACTAACATAAGTTTGACTGTTGCAAGTGAATTACAACACATATAATTATCAAAATTGTCTACAAGTTTGACCTTTTTAGTCAATTCAAGTGATCTAAACACCCTTATGAACCAACTAATGATTAGAAATGTTAGAAATCATTATCTTATAACCTAATATTACGCATAATATTCTATGAGCTACGTAGCAGAATTAAACTCATATAACAACTACAATTAACATAAATAATAAACTGAAAACGTACCTTTTAGAAAACCAAACTATAAATGAACTGGAGCTTCTTGAGAATACACACGTGTATTAAACCCGTGCAAATACCGGGACCTTCATGAAGTTGCTAAAGTAAATAACCTTTACGCGTCATACACTACACGTTATACAATATCATTCGAATGCTAGTTCCACAAACCAACAAACTAAAAATACTAGAACTTCGTCAAAACTTAAATTCCCTTCGAGGGGTGTTTGTTTCATTCGACCACAAGATAAGAAGAAGAGAAAGGGATTGTACATGGAATGAGAGCTAGAGACCCCTCTATTTATACTCAATATAGTGCTCCCAAGTTTACATATCCCACCGATATGGGATAAACTAGTTTTTCTTCTTTCCCTCTCTTGGTGTGTCGAACCAAACAACCAAACACACCCTTGGTGTTGACTTTTTAACTTTACTAATTATTATGTATAATTACTTTTAATTACATATTAATTAAAAAACCTTATAGTTAATTAATTGCAAATGAACTAATTAACGACCATTTAGTATTCTACCATTGGATCATATATTAAATACATATATAATAAATGTACAACTATATTATTATATACATACCAATAGAATGATATCTAAGTATATATTGTGTGTGACCCCCGTAGGCTTACATATTCCTAGTTGTATAAATATCCATATGACATGAGCACATCCAAACAAGAAATAACACAAGTTTGACATTTGCAAGTCAATTACGATGCATACGGTTACCAAAGTGTCCATAAATTTGACTTATGTTTGTCAATTCAAGGGATCCAAACACTTTCGTGAACCAACTAATGATTACAAATAACATAAGTTTGATTTTTTTTGCAAGTCGATTAGAATGGTCCAAAGACTCTATGCAAGTCAAATAGATGGAATGCAAATGCCAAAATACATAACTACCTATTGTAGTAAACAACCATTAACAAAAGAAAATTGTCTTTAATATTCCCATAATACAAAAGATAGTACATAACCATAAGAACATATTAGTGTCTTAAACGTAACCATAACAAAAGTAGTTATATATAGGTACCATAACTACAAAGGTACCATAATGACAGATAAGTGTCTTAAACATGAAATCCTAAACGAAAAATCTTCCACTACCTTCTCTTCCATTGCCTTCTCAACCTTCTCAGTTGGATTCAACCTTCTTCTCTTATTTGGTCTTCTAAAGGGAGCATTTCCAGATGCACTCCCATCTTTGTTCTCTTTTTTCCTCTTCCTTGTTCTTTCAATATCCTCATCAACCACATGCTCTACCATTTCTAACACTTCTTTAAGAGATATAACTGGAGCATCAACAGGTACAACTATAGCATCAAAATCTACAATTAGAGCATCAACACCTACTATAGTTTCTGTTAGTTCATCATTTAGAAAAGCCACATGCTCAAGTAGTTGATCTAGCTCATCAAACAATTCCACAGTCTCTTTATCTTTATCATCTCCATGGTAAGGATCATGTTGCTAATCAATTGCATTATCTTTTTGCAATGCATCATCATCATCATCATTTCATGCCTCTAAATCTATTCCATCCCAATTTTTCTACGATCATCATCACAGTGATACATTAGACCATCAAACTCATTGTGCACGGGATCTTCCATCCATTGTTCATCTTTGACCTTACTTTTCATCTTTATAGGATTTTGACTTAAATCTAAGTCAAACACATGATACTTCACAAATAAGTTTTCTGAACTGGAATTTATCACTCTACTTTTTTTTCCTTTTTCCATTCATGCTTTCAGAAGACCATGATGGGTGGGCACAAAAAATACTATCATTACTACCTTCAACAAATGGTGCTACTTTACTTATTGAATTTTTAGTTTTAGTCTGAACATCATTTTCATCTAACAACAATGATTTATCCCTATTTACAGTATCACTAGCTTTTTTGACCTCATCATCCTTCAAAATTTCCTCAATTACCACTCTTACCCTTACCCAAAATAACTTCCATCATGTGCTTTTCAATAGATGAAACACCATTTTTAGCAATGATGTGCTGTCGTGTAGGGTCAATTATTTGATTATCAAGTTTTAAATTTATATTTAGACGACAAACCTAAAACAACACTTTAACGAATAGTGTACCCGGTCAAGATGGAGTTCGCGGTAAGTAGGGTGTCGAACTGTAACATTTCTCATTTTCAGGTTATTTTCAACTTTAATAAATTCCATTATTTATTTTAGAGTTTTACGCGTTCGCTTTTA